>CAWUFW010020136.1:155000-161507 GCA_963921515.1 Calotriton arnoldi
GGTGTACAGAGGCCACGCCCCTTTTTACACCTCTCTGCAACGCAGCTCTGTGGCACTTACTGGAGGTACCTGGTGGGATAGTTGGACCCCAGGGACCCTCAGGATTCAAGGGGACTTAATCCCCCAACTTAAAACGCGCCACAGGGCGCATTTGCACAGTGGTGAAGGGAGGGGGCGGGGCTTCAGGTGACATGTGTGCAAACAGGCCCCATGGCGCGTTTTAAGATGGGGAATTAAATCCCCTTCAATCCTGAGGGTCCCTGGGGGCCAACTAGCCCACCAGGTACCTCCAGTAAGCGCCACGGAGCTGCGTTGCAGAGTGTTGTAAAAAGGGGCGTGGCCTCTGAACACCTCTCTGCAACGCAGCTCTCTGGCGCATACTGGAGGTATCTGGTGGGCCATTTGGCCCCTAGGGACCCTCGGGATTGAGGAGGAATTAATTCTCCAACTTAAAATGCGCCACAGTGCGTGTTTGCAGACATGTCACCTCAGGCCCCACCCCTTCCTTCACCATTGTGCAAATATTCCTCTAAAATCAGCCGAACTACGAATTCCGATTTACTCACCTGTTATCAGGAGAGACCTCAGTGCTGCATCTTTCAGCCCAGTACTGATCCTGAAAAGTAATTTTAACCGTACTTACCAGTAACTTGAATTTCCTTCCATAGGATATCATTGCCTGCTTTTTGCTGAAGAAGTTTCTAAGTGTCGATTTTTGAAACATACAAATATTCCTCTAAAATCAGCCGAAATACGAATTCCGATTTACTCACCTGTTATCAGGAGAGACCTCAGTGCTGCATCTTTCAGCCCAGTACTGATCCTGAAAAGTAATTCTAACCGTACTTACCAGTAACTTGAATTTCCTTCCATAGGCTAACATTGACTGGTTTCACTTAGAAATTCTTCTAAGTGTGCAGTTTTGGAACTTTATAATATTCCTCTAAAATCAGCCGAAATACGGATTCCGATTTACTCACCTGTTATCAGGAGATACCTCAGTGCTGCATCTTTCAGCCCAGTACTGATCCTGAAAAGTAATTTTAACCGTACTTACCAGCAACTTGAATTTCCTTCCATAGGCTAACATTGACTGGTTTCACTTAGAAATTCTTCTAAGTGTGCAGTTTTGGAACTTTATAATATTCCTCTAAAATCAGCCGAAATACGGATTCCGATTTACTCACCTGTTATCAGGAGAGAACCCAGTGCTGCATCTTTTAGCCCAGCACTGACCCTGAAAAGTAATTCTAACCGTATTTACCAGTAACTTGTATTTCCTTCCATAGGAATCCATTGTCTGGTTTTCAGCAGAAAAGTTTCAAAGTGTCGATTTTCACAAACTACAAATATTCCTTAAAAATCGCCTGTATGACTTAAACGCATTCTTTCAACTGTTTACAGGAGATGCACCAGTGCTGGATCCAGGATCCAACACTGAGTAAGAAAAAGTAACGATAACACTACTTACCTGCTAAGTGAATTTCCTCCCATAGGATAACATTGGTGATTCTATGTGAAAAAGTTTCTAAGTGTCAACTAATTGCATTTAACTAGAAATTCACATTGAGCTCAATGTTGCATTGTGTTTGAAATTGTGTTGCCCATTGCAACAACTGTAACTACTGTACTTAAAACTCTATTGCCTATTTGCAAAGTATTTAAACTAAAGTAATTCATTCTGAGAAAGTATATTTTGTAATGTAATGTATAATGTAATTACAATGTAATTTAATAAATAAAATATCTAAAAATAAATAGTTTTAAAAAATGTAGTAAATCAGTATCAAAAAATAAATATAACAATTAATACATTTAAAAATTGTCATTTACAAAACCTTTGAAATTCACTGAAAAAACCATAGGTTTTAGGGGCGTTATAGTTAGAAATTAGCATTTAAAAAACCTTTGAAATTCACTGAAAAAACCATAGGTTTCAGGCACGTTATAGTTAGAAATTAGCATTTAAAAAACCTTTGAAATTCACTGAAAAAACCATAGGTTTTAGGGACAGTTATAGTTAGTTGGACATTTCACTCGTACAAAACCCGTGAAATTCCCCCGTTATAGTTAGTTCAGCTAACTATAACTCGCGCCCCGCAATGCACTGCTGATGACGTCACATATTACATCACTCATGACATGGTGAGTGACACTGACGAAGGCTGAGGCTGAAACGCGTTTGTTTGGTATTTTGAGTGCACGATAATAAATCCCGATTTGGATTTACACCAACGCGAGTGCTGGTCCTTACTGTTGCGATACAGTGGAGCGTGAGATAATAGCGGGTTGTCACCGCTGGACCGGGCACCCGTTCGAAGAGTGCGGGTTGATTCAGACAACGAGAGGAGCGAAGGTGAAAATCCCATTATTGAACCCGCACCACCGCGAAGGCCGGGAGAAGTACCATCGAGCAGGCGGGACTATGATCTATCAGTCCAGAGCAACTCGAAGGTAGGAGAACAACGGCTTTATTTTCTACATGAGCGACGCGGTGTGAACGAGTTGGGAGTGCACGTATCACGATTGATTCATGTTTAGTGAGGAGGCTCGCCGTGAAGCAGCAACAGGAATTTTCAAAACCCGCCCTGGGGGATCCACACAGGGCGAAGGTGCATTACTCAATGCGGCAGAAACCAATATTAAAACTAAATATCAGCAATTCGAAAGACTACACGAACGAGAGATAAGGAAATGGTGGGAGGCCACTTCCTTACAACATTATATTGACGTCAACAGGGTACCTAGAGGCTTGCGCATTTACACGGTTCCGGCATATGAAAATCCGGATCCAGAGCTCTTAAGTGAATGGGCGGATTATACAGCGGGATCCTCACAAGGAATGTTGAGGATCCTAATTAAATTTGCCTGGAGTGATCGCGAGAAAGCCTTAAAGGACATAGAGCTTATGGAGAATGACATTCTGCAAAAAGTAGAGCCTCAAAAACATGATGAAGAAAAGGAGTCCATTAAGAAACGCCTGAATACATATGAAAATAAAATACAACAAAGAAAACAGCAGAAGTTCGAGAGGGACGCACGTGATTACGAGCAGGGCCGAATACTGACTTTTGCTAGAAGGTATGATGTCCCCCGTAGGGATCTGAAAACAGCAAAGAAAAGTGTAGTTGAGTCCCGCGATACCTCCGAATCAGAGATAACTCGCGCTGAGCAATCAGAAGAGGAGGGGAACAACGCAGGCCAAAGCTCACGGCAACAACATTCTTTTCACGAGGAATTCAACCTCATCAGGCAAACTTGGCTGAGAGGGGGCAAGGGAAGGCCTCCCGAACAACAAAAAGCAGGAACAACAAAAGAAGGGGCGGTAGGAAACACCGCACGAAACAACGGAGTAAGAAATACCAGGACCCGCAAGGGGAGGAACTACAAGGATTAGAGGATAACTTGACGATAGTGAATCTGACATCAAAGGAATTGACATCTGATGAGGAGAGTGTTTTGAAACTGGGTTTGACCTTTTGCCCCACGAGTAACTACGAATACACACAAACGCGAATAGACTTATTTAAGTTTATTAGAAAAATTAAATTACTGAAGTTTTTCAAGTTGAAACAACCAGTTCAATCGTTAGAAGTAAGGACGATGGCCTCACGAGAACCAGATGTAATAAACATACGTGACCTGGACACTCTGGCAATCCTTGAAGAATTAGGTGCGGAGAGTAGTACTCAACAAGAGCCTTTAAGAGACAATGCAATAAGAGCTTTGGAGTTAGGGGTGTCTCAAAGAGGGGCCGATAGCCCATTCAAACCATCTTCTAGATTTGCCCCCAAATGGCTATGGATGCAATAGATGTCTTCTCAGAAACTGTGAACAATGAACTTTTAACTCTACGAGCTAATGAAGAACATGAAATCAAAGGAAGGAAATGGAACCTTACATTTAAACAAAGACAAGCTCTGAGTAGTTTACAGCAAGATTCACTAATCGTGATAAAACCATCCGATAAGGGCGGAAATGTCGTTTTGCAAACTAGAGATGATTACTGTGATGAAGCCTTTCGGCAATTGAATGATAAACAGAACTATGCTCTAACCACGGAAGAGTACTATGGTCATAGCATTCGAGTGTATGCTGAACTTGTTGAAAAATGGTACAAAAAGGGCATTCTGTCTAAGCAAGAATTCATGTTCCTACAGAACAAACACCCGAGAATCCCGACATTTTACCACCTGCCCAAGGTTCATAAAAACGCTGCAAGACCACCAGGGAGACCGATAGTGTCGTCCATTGGGGGACTCACTGAGAACATGTCAAAATTTATAGATCATTTTCTTTCCCCATTTGTTTTTCAGTTGTCCTCGTATACAAGAGACACAAAGGATTTTTTAAGACAAAATGAAGGAATCGAGTGGGAGCCTGATTTTATAATGATCACACTTGATGTATGTAGCTTATACACAAGTATTAGACACACAGATGGTCTTTCAGCGATATCGAACTTTCTAAAAGGTCGTTCCCTCCAGTTCCTGGAACACAATACAATGTTATTGGAATTTATTTCCTTTTGTCTCAATAATAACATTTTTATTTTCCAGGGACAAAGATACAGGCAGATACAGGGGACGGCTATGGGCACCTGCTTCGCTCCCAGCTATGCGAACTTGTTCGTTGGCTGGTGGGAGGAGCAGGTGGCCTGAGCGGATGGGATGGAGAACTGGTTGGATAAGGTGGTTTGCTGGCGGAGGTATATCGATGACCTCTTCATTATTTGGAGAGGGTCACAAGAGTCAGCGAGAGATTATCTCTCTATTATGAATAATAACCATCTAAACCTTAGATTCACAGGAGATATGAGCACGACAGAGGTGAATTTCTTGGACCTTAGGATCTTCGTAAGTTCGAATACTATTCAGACGGCCCTTTTCAGAAAGACCACAGCGGGTAACTCCGTCTTACATGGACGCAGTGGTCATCCGGCAACTCTTATTAAAAGCATCCCATATGGTGAGCTTCTCCGAATTAAAAGGAATAGCTCACGTTTTCAAGACTATGAGGAGGCAGCTGAGGGAAGCATTAAACGCTTCAAGACCAGGGGTTACTCACAGCACACACTAAGAACAGCGCAAATGAAGGTCAAGGACAAAGAAAGATACTCATTGCTGCAGGAACCAGGTGCACCGAGTGTAGAGAGGCAACCAGGGAACCTAAGATTAATTACTACTTATTCTCAAGCAGCAGGCAAAATAAGAGCTATACTACGCAGGAATTGGAATATATTAAAATCAGATGGTGTGGTGGGGAAGGAACTCCCAGAATATCCAAAAATATCGTTTAGACGAGCGAGATCGATTAGAGACCACTTAGTGGTAAGCCATTTACCTGGGTTGAAACCAGCTACCAGCTTACAGGGCCTACAGGGCTCTTTTCCCTGTGGAAGATGTAAAGCCTGCACAAATAGTAGGAAAGTGTCCCAATATTCGGTGCCGGGGTCCCACAAAGCAAGGAGAGTAATGAAGTTCATGACCTGCACCACAATTTATGTGGTGTATTGTCTGGTATGCCCATGTGGCTTACGCTACATGGGCAGTACCATACATCCAGTGAAAACAAGGGTTCTTGAACACCAACGGGCGATTGCCAATAAGGATGCCAATTACCCTGTGGCGCGTCATTTTGCTATTAGCCATAGTAGCAACAGGGCATTATTGCAGTTCTTCTGTTTGGACCATGTACCCAATGACATCAGGGGGGGGGACAGGGAGAAGAAACTGCGACGTCTGGAGTCGAGATACATCATTGATCTCCAGACTAAGCACCCTAAAGGTTTGAATGGTGGAGAAGAGCTAATAACTAATTTGTGAGATGAGCATTGAGTATGCAGAAGTGTTCACTGAAGGACAGAGGGATTATATAATTGGAACACACAGCGCTAGATTGACAGGCAAGCTAAATGAATTACGAACTGTCCCCAAAAGCCCATCCAGGGCAGGACAGTCTTCTTGCCAACAATAATAATATCTGGTGTGAGAGGCCAGGTATACATGGTCATAAGAGATTTCTCTATGTGGTAATAGAATGGGCGCATGTTTTAATTAAGATGAGAATTATTGTCCCCATCTAAATATATCAAAAGCTTTGATAGGCAACAAAAATGCAATTCAGGTTGTTTATTTAGATTAAATGCTTTGTGATTTATAATAATAAATGTATTTAGCATTCATGAATTAATGATGTATTGAGGGGGATTGCGTATGGTTAATAAGATTTGTAAACATATTTATGTATTTCCTTTTTTCTAAAAACATGCACATTTGCACATTCCAAGATGGCGCTGGAATTTCGTGAAATGAATTGTCCTTCCTTTGTTATGTCTAATTTGAAACTTTATTTAGATGCTGACTTTATGGGGCGCGTCAAACACTGACGAAGGCTGAGGCTGAAACGCGTTTGTTTGGTATTTTGAGTGCACGATAATAAATCCCGATTTGGATTTACACCAACGCGAGTGCTGGTCCTTACTGTTGCGATACAGTGGAGCGTGAC
>CAWUFW010020137.1:0-161466 GCA_963921515.1 Calotriton arnoldi
CATCGCAAGCACACAACACGTGTCTGTGGGCCCGTGCTGACCGCTGCCCACGGACCACACTGCGGTCCAGTAGGTCCCACATCCAGCACTCAGTCATGATTCATGAATGGCAGAGTCCATACCAGTGATCGCACGGAGAGGAGTAAGAGGAAGATGCAGTTCAGTCCGGATGAAAGCCGGATCCTCGTTACGGAGGTGACCGAACACTAGCACCAACTGACCTGGTGCCACTAACCCTGTTCAACGCAAGCCAGCGACACGTGGTGCCACTAACCCTGTTCAATGCAAGCCGGCGACACGTGGTGCCACTAACCCTGTTCAACGCAGGCCGGCGACACGTGGTGCCACTGACCCTGTTCAACGCAAGCCGGCGACATGTGTTTGTGGGCCCCTGCAGACTACTGGCTCCGGCATGCACTGTGGGCCAGCCGGCCTCACACCAATCACATCAAGGCGGGACCAGCCAGGGCACGGCATCATCGCAGGCTGCACACATGCTCAGCTCTAGTGCCTCAGCCCCCGTGAGCCACACGTCATTGCCACATGACATTCCAATGCCGTGTGTGTGAGTTTCAGGAGGAGCTGGCTGAACTGCGGTTGGCCCACGCACACCGCTGCCACCGGCCGACACTGCGGTCAAGTAGGTCCCACATTTGTGACTGGGTCTTGAGTTCTGAATGGCTGAGTCTACAGCAATATACACGCCTCATCGCAGACTGCATCGCCTTGCAGCCCTAGTGCCACTGACTCCGTGCGCCGTGAGTCATGGTCACTCTCTGGTTGAACTTTGGTGGCATCTGAGTCTGTGGCATGGGGGTTGTCATCCTCATCATCTGGCAGGTACGGACTTGGTGTTTGACATGAGTCTGTGGCATTCATCTCCCTCATGTTGCCTGTTGCTGCTTGGTTGTGCCCTCTGCATCATGCCCTGGGGGAAGACCTTCCACTGTCCCACGATACACTCAGCGACAGTCACCTTGGACATCGACGAGGACCCGCTCAGCTCTCATGGCCCTAACCCAGTGCATCGCAAGTCACCGTCCTGTGGCGGTGTGCCCGTGCCGGCCGCTGTGCATCCGGGGCCACTGACTCTGTGCGCCTCAAGTCATGGTCCCTTGCTGTTTGTACTTTGAACTTCTGATTGAGTGATGACTGTTGTAGTTTTTGCCAGCACCAAACACTCCCTGGGGGCTGTCTTACACTCACCCCATGCACAGCCAGCACAGGCATCACTGGACTAGTGTGCCTGCCAACACATCATGCCGAACCATCAATTGACTCATCTCTCTCTGCACTGTCACAGGTGATCAGGGATATGCACTCTGCACTTGGATGATGACACCCCTCCGAGACCCGAACACACATGCCCAGAGGCAGTACAATGCGTCCCACAAACGCACCAGGGGCATCGTGGAACGCACATTTGGCGTGTTGAAGTCACGTTTCAGGTGCCTGGACATCACAGGCTCCTGTACAGGCCAGACATTGTGTGCAAGATGATTGTTGCATGTTGTGTTTTGCACAACATCTGTGTGCGCTCCAATGCCCCATGGATCCCAGTGCCAGATGCACCGGACGATGATGAGGACGATGGGGCAGGTGGCCCTCACCCCACTGCAGCTGCAGCAGGAATAGCCCGTAGGGACACCCTCATTGCCAATTTCTTCACCTGAGCACGTCACTTTGTGTCCGTCCTGTACAATAATGGGACAGTACAAATTGTACAATGGCACTGCATGTGTAAATAAAACTGATACAGGTTACAGGTTGTACTCGTCCATTGTCATGTCACGGATTCCTGCGATGCCAGATGTGCTTGGCCATTTTGTGCACGCATGCGGCACCAGTTGTGTCCTGTGTTCTGTTGTGGAAGTGTTGCAGTATGTACCACATTGTTGACAATGTTGGGGTGCTCTTATTCTTATGTGTGTATGCTGCACTGTGGCTGAGTCGCCCCTGCAGCTCTGAATTGGCTGCCACTCATCCCTTTCAGGCGGTGTGCTTTTCACTTCTATGCGTCTACAGTGCTGAGATGTTGCTGACATGAGTGAATTGTGCCCTTCGTCGTGTTGTGACTCGTGGTCATGGTCGGTAGGCGGATGTGTAGTTGACGTCAGGGGTTTTTTGTGCACGTGGATGTGTCCGAGTGTGACCTGCACCTTTGCGGATCTGGCCCACACTCAGCCGCATCAGTGTCTTGGCCTGCACATTGACATGATAGTTGGACTGCAGCCATGGTACTCGTCATGTAGTGTCTCTTGCATTGTCAGTGTGGCTGACGGATATGCATCTTCGCTGGGTTTCGCACGTGTGCATGTGTTGGTTGTGTGATTGGTGATGTGTTGGGTGGGGGCCCCTTTGGGCAAATGGTGGAGGTGAGACTACTTGGTGTTTGTGTGTGTGCTGCAGTGTTCCAGGGGGATCAGGGACATGATCCGGAGTCATTGTGGGTGTGCAGTGTGCTCTGCTTAACTGTGCATGTGTGCCATTGTGCCCATCTCCCCCGTCCCCCCACTCCCTGGTAGGTACTCACCCTATTGATGTTGTGTCAGGTCATGTTGAGCAGTGTCCGGGTCCTCTGCTCCTGTCACCGTCTCCCCACTGATGACTGTGGCCACCATTTTCTCCATTTCATCCTGCTCCTGGTGTTCTGCTGGCCCCCCACCTCCAATGTGCGTTGCTGCTTTCATGTTGGCAGCGAGTTCCTTCTTAGGTTTGCCCTTCGCATCATTCCAGCGCCTCTTGTCCTCTTCCATTGTCCTCCTCGGCGCGGCAACGGCATTCACATAGTCCAAGATGGTCTGCCATCTCAGCGTCTTTTTTGCCAATGACACGTTGGAGGTGACGTACAGTTGGTGGTGGTGTTCTATCTCATCCGTGGGGTGGATCCGGGTTTCCTGCACACTGTACCCCGTCTTCCTCTCCCTCTTCTCATTGCCCTTCCATGACACCTGGCTTCCTGGCTGGGCCTCCGTGGGTCTTGTGGGTTTCACGTTGTCCTCTGCACTCGGTCCGGGTGCATCCTTTGTGCTCCGCGGTTCCTCTGGTTTTTGGTGTGTTCTTTTTGGGTGCTTTTCTTGTCGTTTTCCCTGCATGACGCGTGGGACTTACTGGCCTCTCGCTAGTTATCACACAGATTTTTATGCGGTTGGACCCATTGCAACTTTTTTTGCATTGGGGTTTGCATTTTTATCGCCGTTGCGGTAGTTGTTTTGCGGACATTTGCTGCGTTCTCGTGCGATTATCGCACGGTATCGCCGTGTTGTGAATGCCACGTTAACACAGCGTTATTTTCCCGCGATGGACTGCGATGTGAGAAGTTGCGGTAAGCTATTTTGGCGATGTTTATCGCACGTTCTTGAGAATATACCCCTAAGTTGGAAGCTCTGTGTGAAGGTATGCCTGTGTCTTTCTGCAACGCAAACCTCCCTGGGTAGCAAAGGAGCACTGTACATTAATTGGGGTTATATACAGGTCCCTCATAAACCCCCAAGCTTAGCAGCTTGAACAGGGGTGGGTGCCACTGACCAGTTCAGATAATAGCTTTATATTTTTGCTTACAGTTTCTTTGACTTTGATCGGAAACCAATGGTCTCTGAACAGAAGCTCATAAATACTTGTGCGCGAGGATGGTATGATGGTGCTATGGAGTTGGGTGGGGTAACAAATTAGAGAGATTGAGCATGAAAAATAGGATTGAAGGGGTTGAGGAAAGGACAGGTGGATGGGTGGATTGTACGAGGAATGTATAGGTAGATGGATGGAGCAGAGGATGAATTGAAAGAAGAGTAAATGGATGGAGAGATGCATGAATTGTGGATGTGAAGTACAGATGGCTAGGTTTAAAGAAGGAAGTAGAGAGGGATGAGTGGATCAATGGAGCGTAGGAAGAAAGAATTAATGAATGATGTATAGATGAAGAAAACTACACACACTAGGGCTACCCAATATTCCCCCAACTGGGCATGAATTTAATCATTGAACAATATGTTCCTGAAGAGAGTTATCTATATATACTTTGAGTTCAGCTATAAAAATCCAACCTATAATGATTAAAAAAACTAAAACAAACATATAGTAAGGTATACCACAAAATCAAATTATGAAAAAGATTTACTTATATATATATATATATATATATATATACATATATATATATATATATATATATATATATATATATATATATATACATATATATATATATATATATATATATATATATATATATATATATATATATATATATATATATATATATATGTATATGTATATTATCTACTGGCGGTCGCCAGTAGATAGTTATAGTTAGGACCTATTTTCCATAGGAAATCCGCAACATTCTATTTGAAATAACTTTGGCGCCGGTTGACGAATCTTCGCGAAATTTTCAAACTTTGTGGCCTGCTCCGGTCCGCTCCTATCTTGAAAGTCTCGGGGTGATTCGTAAAGCGGGGCCGAGAAAAAAGGGGGGTCCCATAACGTGTTTTCCCTTTCAATTTTCCATAGGAACCTTTCATCGCAGCTACAGCCCGAACTGCTGAACGGAATTACACCAAATTTGGCAAAAAGGTAGCCCTTGGTTCAGAGTCGTGCCTTTTGCTCAAATGGTGTAAATCCGTTCAGTAGTTCCTGAGAAAATCAAAAATAAAATCACATATATATCTATGGCCGTGTAGGGTCCGCGTACCCTCCCGATTACGAGCTGTATGGTAATTTGCTGTCAACACTCCAAACCAGGAAGTGTTGGCAGCCATCTTGTGCCTCAGTAGAACCGAGGCACAAGAAATCAGAGAAACTAACGTGCAAAACGCAAAAAGGGGGCAGGGTAGAAACACCCTGACCCCCTAGGCCTGCTCAGGGGGTCCCACAAGGACCCCCAGGGCCAAATAACATTTTTTTTTTTTAAATCGGCAAAAAACGCGCTGGGTGCGCGGATCCTGCCGATAAAAAAAAAAAAGCAGCTCGGGCTCCGCGCTTCGTGGTTAGTTGGCCCCCGGGTGGGCCAAGTCCCGGGGGCATGCGTACGTTTATTAATAATTATATGGGGGCCTCTAAGGCCCCCAAGCCCGGGGACCGCCACTCCCCGGGGCTTTAAAAATGGTGCGGGAGGGCTCTTGGCCCTCCCGCAGCCCGAGGACCGCCACCCCCGGGGCTTCTTTTTAAAAATAATAATTACCTATGTGGGGGGCTCCAGCCCGGGGACCGCCACCTCCCGGGGCACTAATAAAAGAAATGTGGGGGTCCGTTTTGGACCCCGAAGCCCAGGGACCACCACCTCCCGGGGCTTTGTAGATGTTGGGAGGGGCCGCGCGGCCCTCTCCTGGAGCCTGTGATGGCCCTGGGGACCACCACCCCCAGGGCCGGCTCCTGCAGTGTCCCGGGGTGCCTACCCCGGGACACTGTAGTTTGCTATGGAAGGGCGGGAGCCTCGCGGCTCCCGTCCTGCCATAGCAAACTTGCTTTAATTTTGGAAGAGAGAGCAGGAAACCTGCTCTCTCTTCCAAAATTCAAAGCAAGTGCTTTTCCACACGGGGAGCTGCATGTTAGCAGCTCCCCATGTGGAAAAGCAATGCCGGCTCCCAAGGGACGCAGGGAGACGGCGGGACCGTGGGGGGATTGGGGACCCCCCCACGGTCCCCAACGGACAGGGCCAGCCCCGGGGGATGGGGTCCCCGGGGCAAGTAGTGGCCCGGGAGTGGGGCCACGCGGCCCCCCTCCCCAAATTAAGGAAAAAAAAAAAAAAGGCCGGCCCCAAGGGATGGGGTTTCCGGGGCCTAAGGAGGCCTGAGGGGGGGGGCAACGCAGCAAATTGGCCACGGGAGGGGGGCCCACGCGGTCCACTTCCCGTTCCTTTTTTTTTAAAATAAATAAAAGGGGGTCAGGCCCTGGGGGATGGGGTCCCCAGGGCCCAAAATAATTAAAAAGAAGGGGGGCCACACAGCCCCCTTTTAAAAATAAAGTAAAAATAAAAAAATCCAGCATCGCGCCGGAGGCCACGCCCCCTCCTTGGCAGCACTCTGCAAACGCGCCCCCTGGCATGTTTGCAGAGGGGGAACGAATTCCCCTTGAATACTGGGGGTCCATGGGGGCCAACTAGCCCACCAGGAACCTCCAGTATGCGCCAGGGGGCTGCGTTGCAGAGAGGTGTAAAAAGGGGCGTGGCCTCGGACCACCTCTCTGCAACGCAGGCCTGTGGTGCTTACTGGAAGTACATGGTGGGCTATTTGGGCCCCAGGGACCCTCAGGATTCAAGGTGACCTAATCCCCCAACTTAAAACGCGCCACGGGGCGCGTTTGCACAGTGGTGAAGGGAGGGGGCGGGCCTCAGGTTACTTGTGCGCAAACACGCCCTGTGGTGCTTTTTTTTTTGGTCAATTAATTCCCCTTGAATCCTGCGGGACCCTGGGGGCCAACTAGCCCACCAGGTACCTCCAGTAAGCACAACAGAGTTGCGTTGCAGAGAGGTGAAAAAGGTGCGTGGCCTCGGAACGCCTCTCTGCAACTCAGCTCTGTGGTCCTAACTGTAGGTACCTGGGGGCTAGTTTGGCCCCAGGGACCCTCAGGATTCAAGGGGACTTAATCCGCAACTTAAAACGCGCCACGAGGCGCGTTTGCACACATGTCACCTTAGGCCCCCCCTCCCTTCACCACTGTGCAAACGCGCCTTGTAGCGCGTTTTGAGAGGTAGTTTTAATCCCCCTGCCCTATTATGTACTAGGGACTTACAGAGGAGGTCATGCTAATCACAGGGGTACCCCAACACATAGTGTTCCCTAGTGTGTGTAGGTGTTTTAACTGTATTCTAAG
This sequence comes from Calotriton arnoldi, assembly GCA_963921515.1. NCBI lineage: Eukaryota > Metazoa > Chordata > Amphibia > Caudata > Salamandridae > Calotriton > Calotriton arnoldi. Next base: position 6,811 of record CAWUFW010020137.1, read on the forward strand.
TGTCTTTTACCATAGCACTGGCTCTAGGCCTGGTTAGTCAGAGTCAGTTACCACCAGTACACGTCTGGAAAAGTTGTGGGCACAGGATGATTTTGCAACAAGGCCTCTTTCTGCTTCTCTGTTGGTTCTTTCTGCACATGTCTTGCTTCTTCCTGGATTTTTCTTCGTCTTTGTGGACTTCTGTTTCTTTCGACATTTCTTTTGCTTCTTTCTGTGCGATTTTTCTTCTTTCTTCACATGTCCTACTTCTGTAGGCATAGTTACAAACTAGCATTTGAAAAACCTTTGAAATTCACTGAAAAAAACATAGGTTTCAGGCACGTTATAGTTAGAAATTAGCATTTAAAAACCTTTGAAATTCACTGAAAAAACCATAGGTTTCAGACACGTTATAGTTAGAAATTAGCATTTAAAAAACCTTTGAAATTCACTGAAAAAACCATAGGTTTTAGGGACAGTTATAGTTAGTTGGACATTTCACTCGTACAAAACCCATGAAATTCCCCTGTTATAGTTAGTTCAGCTAACTATAACTCGCGCCCCCGCAATGCACTGCTGATGACGTCACATATTACATCACTCATGACATGGTCAGTGACATCACTGATGACATCACTGATGACATCTCAAATGACATCACTGATGACATCACTGATGACATCATCCATGTGTTAATTTTATGCATCTTCTCACACCCTAATATAACTTTTGATACACCCACTCTAAATTACAGACTGCCATTCTCAAAACCATACCCACTCCAATACCAATAACTACATACCCCTCACTGATTCTTAGGTCTACACACACACATCTACACACTCACCCGTACAGTCACTCATACTTACGGTCACTCAGTACAGGACTATCATATGCACTCATACACCTATATAAACACTCACACACCGCCACTCATCCATAGAGGTACTCACACACCTAGTCAGTCATGCAAAAAAATAATCACACACCCATTTACTCACCTATACAGTTATGCACACAGCAGCTCACTTACTCATACAAATGCTAGCACATTCTTACGCTCTTATACAATAACTGATACAAGCACACACGCATCCATACAGCCACTCTCACTCTCACAATCACACACTCTCACTTATAGCCTTTTAAATACTCTAACACACATATAAACTGCCTTTTACATATGTAGTTACTCGCACATGTACCACTGAGATATACATTCACTCACTAACACACCCATACACACACTCACCCACCCAAGCAGTCCATCACAGATGCACTCTTCAAATCATGCACCCAGTGAATCACCCACTCACACATCTATGTACAGAGTCACACACACGCCACCCACACAAACACTCAGGCACCCATACAGATACTCAGAGAACCAATCAATAACCCATATAGACACTCATGTAGCTATTCGCAAATCCATTCATCCACTTATACACCAACAGACAGACGGATACAGACATTCACACAGTTTAGTCAGTAACCCATGCATTCAGTAAGATACGTTTAATCACTCACTTGTAGAGTCAGTCACGCACCTACTCAATCATCCATTGAGACACTTATACACCCAGTCATTCTTCAATACGCCTTTGCCTATATATATTAAACATATTTTAACTTTACAGAAACACACAGTCACTGCATGATGTCATCAGTGATGTCATCAGTGATGTCACTGACCATGTCATGAGTGATGTAATATGTGACGTCATCAGCAGTGCATTGCGGGGGCGCGAGTTATAGTTAGCTGAACTAACTATAACGGGGGAATTTCACGGGTTTTGTACGAGTGAAATGTCCAACTAACTATAACTGTCCCTAAAACCTATGGTTTTTCAGTGAATTTCAAAGGTTTTTTAAATGCTAATTTCTAACTATAACGTGTCTGAAACCTATGGTTTTTTCAGTGAATATATATATATATATTTTTAACCGTTTCCAATAACGTACGCTCTCAGGACAGAAAAGCAGATCACCAATGTATAATCCAAGAGTTTATTACACAACGCGTTTCGACTGTAAACACAGCCTTGCTCACGTGTACACGTGAGCAAGGCTGTGTTAGTCGAATCAGCCTTGCTCACGTGTACACGTGAGCAAGGCTGTGTTTACAGTCGAAACGCGTTGTGTAATAAACTCTTGGATTATACATTGGTGATCTGCTTTCTGTCCTGAGAGCATACGTTATTGAAGCAGTTGGAACATTATTTGCCGGTACGCTCTGCCGGCGTGTACGCCACTCTTCACGGGTCCCCTGCGCTCCGGAAAGAGCAACTGTGTGTTTTTTATATATATATATATATATAATACACAAAAAGAGTTGACTCCCAGGTGGAAATTACGCCAAAGCTAGGGCACACGCCATGAACAAAGTCCTTTTCTGGTTTCCTGCCAGACGCGTTTCGGGCCAACGCCCTCTTCAGTGGCAGACCATGTGACGTGACGGCGTACGGCAGCCACCAGTAAATCCCCATAATAATTATGCTCAGGTGAAACACCTGAAGCAATGCTTCCTGGGACTGGTGGTTCAGTAAAACCCAAGTGGGTCGCCGCCGGCACTCACATTCAAAAATGTCTTTAAATGGATTGCCGATGTTCACGCCGGCACCCCTGCATATAACAGGCACCTCCTGTTCCACAGTTAGCTGCCCCAATAAAGCAGCCGCGGACCCGCAAGTGTTTCGCTGTGGTGCACCCCGCGACCAGGCAGGCCGCTATACAACATACAAAAAGAGTTGCCTCTACGTGGGATGCACTCCCAGGTGGAAATTACGTCAAAGCTAGGGCACACGCCATGAACAAAGTTCTTTTCTGGTTTCCTGCCAGACGCGTTTCGGGCCAACGCCCTCTTCAGTGGCAGACCATGTGACGTGATGGCGAACGGCAGCCACCAGTAAATCCCCATAATAATTATGCTCAGGTGAAACACCTGAAGCAATGCTTCCTGGGACTGGTGGTTCAGTAAAACCCAAGTGGGTTGCTGCCGGCACTCACATTCAAAAATGTCTTTAAAAGGATTGCCGATGTTCGCGCCGATACCCCTGCATATAACAGGCACCTCCTGTTCCACAGTTAGCTGCCCCAATAAAGCAGCCGCGGACCCGCAAGTGTTTCGCGGTGGTGCATCCCGTGACCAGGCAGGCCGCTATACAAAATACAAAAAGAGTTGCCTCTAGGTGGGATGCACTCCCAGGTGGAAATTACGCCAAAGCTAGGGCACACGCCATGAACAAAGTCCTTTTCTGGTTTCCTGCCAGACGCGTTTCGGGCCAACGCCCTCTTCAGTGGCAGACCATGTGATGTGACGGCGTACGGCAGCCACCAGTAAATCCCCATAATAATTATGCTCAGATGAAACACCTGAAGCAATGCTTCCTGGGACTGGTGTTTCAGTAAAACCCAAGTGGGTCGCCGCCGGCACTCACATTCAAAAATGTCTTTAAAAGGATTGCCGATGTTCGTGCCGGCATCCCTGCATATAACAGGCACCTCCTGTTCCACAGTTAGCTGCCCCAATAAAGCAGCCGCGGACCCGCAAGTGTTTCGCGGTGGTGCATCCCGCGACCAGGCAGGCCGCTATACAAAATACAAAAAGAGTTGCCTCTAGGTGGGATGCACTCCCAGGTGGAAATTACGCCAAAGCTAGGGCACACGCCATGAACAAAGTCCTTTTCTGGTTTCCTGCCAGACGCGTTTCGGGCCAACACCCTCTTCAGTGGCAGACCATGTGATGTGACGGCATACGGCATCCACCAGTAAATCCCCATAATAATTATGCTCAGGTGAAACACCTGAAGCAATGCTTCCTGGGACTGGTGGTTCAGTAAAACCCAAGTGGGTCGCCACCAGCACTCACATTCAAAAATGTCTTTAAAAGGATTGCCGATGTTCGCGCCGGCACCCCTGCATATAACAGGCACCTCCTGTTCCACAGTTAGCTGCCCCAATAAAGCAGCCGCGGACCCGCAAGTGTTTCGCGGTGGTGCATCCCGCGACCAGGCAGGCCGCTATACAAAATACAAAAAGAGTTGCCTCTAGGTGGGATGCACTTCCAGGTGGAAATTACGCCAAAGCTAGGGCACACGCCATGAACAAAGTCCTTTTCTGGTTTCCTGCCAGACGCATTTCGGGCCAACGCCCTCTTCAGTGGCAGACCATGTGACGTGACAGCGTATGGCAGCCACCAGTAAATCCCCATAATAATTATGCTCAGGGGAAACACCTGAAGCAATGCTTCCTGGGACTGGTGGTTCAGTAAAACCCAAGTGGGTCGCCGCCGGCACTCACATTCAAAAATGTCTTTAAAAGGATTGCCGATGTTCGCGCCGGCACCCCTGCATGTAACAGGCACCTCCTGTTCCACAGTTAGCTGCCCCAATAAAGCAGCCGCGGACCCGCAAGTGTTTCGCGGTGGTGCATCCCGCGACCAGGCAGGCCGCTATACAAAATACAAAAAGAGTTGCCTCTAGGTGGGATGCACTCCCAGTTGGAAATTACGCCAAAGCTAGGGCACACGCCATGAACAAAGTCCTTTTCTGGTTTCCTGCCAGACGCGTTTCGGGCAAACGCCCTCTTCAGTGGCAGACCATGTGACGTGACGGCGTACGGCAGCCACCAGTAAATCCCCATAATAATTATGCTCAGGTGAAACACCTGAAGCAATGCTTCCCGGAACTGGTGGTTCAGTAAAACCCAAGTGGGTCGCCACCGGCACTCACATTCAAAAATGTCTTTAAAAGGATTGCCGATGTTCGCGCCGGCACCCCTGCATATAACAGGCACCTCCTGTTCCACAGTTAGCTGCCTCAATAAAGCAGCCGCGGACCCGCAAGTGTTTCGTGGTGGTGCATCCCGCGACCAGGCAGGCCGCTATACAAAATACAAAAAGAGTTGCCTCTAGGTGGGATGCACTCCCAGGTGGAAATTACGCCAAAGCTACGGCAAACGCCATGAACAAAGTCCTTTTCTGGTTTCCTGCCAGACGCGTTTTGGGCAAACGCCCTCTTCAGTGGCAGACCATGTGACGTGACGGCGTACGGCAGCCACCAGTAAATCCCCATAATAATTATGCTCCGGTGACTGGTGGTTGCCGCACGCCGTCACGTCACATGGTCTGCCACTGAAGAGGGAGTTGGCCGGAAACGCGTCTGGAAGGAAACCAGAATAGGACTTTGTGCATCCCACCTAGAGGCAACTCTTTTTGTAATATATATATATATGTGTATATCCTTCAATGCACATGCAATAAACTCTATGTAGGAAGTACTATCCACCCTGTTCATGTCCGCATCCTGCAGCACCTGAGGGCCATTACAAATGATGACCAATCATATCCAGTTGCCAGGCACATTAACTCTTGCCATGCAGGAAATGCACAAGACCTCTCCTATTTTGTCATTGATAATGTCCCTAAGAACCCAAGGGAGGCAATAGACAATTGGCATTGAGGAGATTGGAATCGAGATACATCATTCTCCTCAACTCCAAAATCCCACAAGGGATGAATGCTGATGAAGCGTTAAGTGTCCACCTGTAATAAGACTGCGCGCTTATGTATATCATAGAGATCCATTCCTCCTAGCGTAAAGTTCTTCCTTTTAATATTATTATTTTGGTATTTTTCTTCTTTAAATTCCCGACACACCATTATATTTTGACCTATGTTTATTGTTGCAATTTCATATGGACTTTTTTGTAAGATACGCAGGCCCACTGGGGCAGCACTTATCTGACACACCTCCCTCTTTCCATCAGCCGCCTCACATTATAGCCACATGAGTAATTTTTATTCTCCCGCTGCCACCTTCCCACCACTTGGGTAGTTTATGGGCATCAGCACAGGCTGTGCCTTAGACATAGGTCAGAGAGACATAGGTCAGAGTTTACATGTAAGTTCAGGGAGACATAGCCATTTTTTGTACTGGGAAATGTTTACTTTCACCCCCAGTTGGCAATAGTAGTGAGGGATGTCATTTCTTTTATTTTAGTGTTACTTCTATTTATCACAGTATGGGAGATAAAAACTTTTTACTGAAATTACAGATTAAATGGAGGTGCATTATAATTCAATTTGTCATTTCCATGTCCATGGCACTTGACTGTAAGTGCAATTTCAAAGCAAGATCTAATTATGTGTGCATGTCGGGATTTAGTGACAGAACACACCTTTCACTCTCACACTATGAGATACTTCAGAGTGCTATATTTAAACTCAAATTAGAATGTGTGTGTTACATTTATTTGTATTTTCGTTATTTGTATAAACATGTGTATATAATTTTTTTGCATCATTCTGCATTGTCATGGTACACAGCCGTAGATTAGCTTTTATGTCTATGGTTGGTTCCGGTTGCTACGGCAACCATGGGAAAATGCTCAACATGTATATAGGTTGTAAAATGGCAGAGCTCTTTATGCAGTGAACAAGGCGGTCCTGCCGCCGAAACGCGTCTGACCTTTGTTTGGAATAAATCGCCATCTGTGCCAAACTTTTCACGGAGTCGGTGCCTGTTTGTTTTGACGCTGTCAGGATGGAATGATATATATATATATATCTAATTTTAAAATCATTCACCAATTAATATCAATACTTATAAAGAATATTAACAATTCTTGTTCAATCAGGGTCCAAGATGAAACAATGAAACAATGTAAAAAAGCACCACCAACCCACAAAAATCACAAAATCCAATTTGTAGTATATTTGCTAGTGATTAATGGGAATCAGTATATCCACCGAATACATCACAGATTTTCTGGCCATAGTCCATTCAAACCTGTAATTCAGTTGAATATATGATCGAAGTGAAAATATAGGCGTCAGAGAGAATGTACTGTCTGTGTTTTGGTCTTAATTGGCTAAAGAGTCTGCAAGACCAGCATCAGGACTGAGTGTCGAAAATAAAGCCAAATGGACAGACCCCTGAGGAACCTGAAAGAATACCCAATTGTAAATAAATATCAATTATAGAAAATGAAATGAAATATCAGTACACCGAAAGGGAAATCACAATGTGGATCAATCACCAAAAGTGTGCGACCCAAAAACATTTTGCTTCCCGCAAAAGATTTTTAGCACCATAAAACACCATGGGCCGTATTACAGAAGGTGCTCCGGGAGCGCAACGGGCGTTTACGCCCGCTTTGCACCCCCCCGGGGCACCTTGGTAATATAGAAGGGGGGCGCAAACGCTTGTGCATCCCCTTCTATAATACCGATAGTGCTGGGGCACTTAATGCGCCATTGCTACCTTCAGAGGGTGTTCCCTCATTTGCATAGGGGCGTGCCCTATGCAAATGAGGCGATTCCTTTGACTCTGCGCCCGCGCCATATTACAGACGCAGGCGCAGAGTCAAAGAAGCCCTCAGGAGGCGCACTGACAGAGTGCCATTAAAAAGGTGGCGCACTGTCAGTGCGCCTCCTGACAGCAGCCCTCTGCAGGGGGTAAAGGGGGTCACTGACTGCACCCGCCTGCAAGGGGATCTCTAATCCCCTTTCAAAGTGTAGGCAGGTGCCGCCTGCACTGTGAAAACACGGAGCGGCTTCTCTGTGTTTTCACATGAATGAGCTGCCCTGGGGGCAGCGCAAGGTCGTGGCTGCCCTGGGGGCAGCGCACATTTCATAATAGGGTGCATTGGCATTGTTTGCGCCCGGCACACCTTTTGAAAGGTGCGCCGGGCGCAAACAATGCCAATGCATAATACGGCCCCATAAGTGCAACTAATCAGCCAACAACAGAAATGCACCTATGCGTCCAAAGTGCAAATAATTAAACCAGATACACCAACATAAAACACCAAAGATTAAACCATGTTCTACTTATGAAAGTTCAATCTACATTAAAGAACACACAAAAATCACTGGAGATTCCAATAACCATTCCACCCCATGCCTAAAAAAAAGTGTCCGCTTACCCAGAAATAATTTACGGAAAACACTTACGGCACAAACTTCTCTAATTCTTCAGATTATCTGTAAAATAATTAAAATAAATAAAAACGTAAGTTCATAAATACTGTAATAGAACAAAAATACAGCTACACTGTAGCAAGGCTCCCACTTACTTATAGACAGGGTCTCAATGAATCTGACCGGCACCGATCTTCCAAAATGAAAGAATCATGATCAGCTCTGGCACTAAGACACTATAAAAGCGTGCACCGGTCAACATGGAGCGCATCACGTAATACGTCCAGGAACCATGGTCACCATCTTTGAGTGGCAAAAAACATGGCTGAAATTCTATTTCTCACAGATAAAAAAAACTGTTCACAATAACTGGAGTTATAATAGAAATACCTGTATACGAGCCACCAGATGGGAAAAACATCCATATGGTATGGTTCATAATGTACATCCGAATACTTACTAATCCTATGTAAGATGTGGAACAGTTCACATTACATGTTCAGGGGCAATAGCCGGCACCTTAAAACGGCAATGGTATCAAAAAATCATAGGGCCAAGACTATTGCTGCAGGAAGTAAGTTAATATCCAAGCAAAACATTAGGCGAGGAGGGCATACATGTTCTTTAAAATCTTTAGCAGTCATATGGTCATGATTACAAATCTTTATTTAAAATATACAGAGAAACAGCCACCATCTTAAAAAGGGGTTGTTAGAAATGGGATTCCTGGTTGGTATAGGTATGCACCCAGGCCAAGCAGGAACCACCACTCTAACCAGGGTAAGCTAAGTACATACTGAAAGATAACCTGTGCTCCCTTTCTGGTAGCTTGGCACAGAGCAGTCAGGCTTATCTAAAGAGGCAATGTGTAAAGTATTTGTGCAAAACTCACACACACACACACACACACACACACAGTAACACAATGAATACACCACAAAAAGACTCCACACAGGTTTATAAAAATAGATTATTATATTAGAAACAAAACAAGACCAACATGACAAAAATCCAATGTATAGAAGTTGACAGTGAATTTCAAGGAATAAATGCAGGAAAGGGTTTAGAATACAGTAGTGCTAAAAAGGTTACTTTAGGTCATGCAGGACCACGTCAAAGTTCAGGGCAACCGCGATGGAGCACCAGTCGGCTACTGGACCCACGCAGGCGTTGGTGAACAGAGTACTTTTCCTGATCACACACATCAAAATGCTTCGATGGTGAGTCCCGCAGGATCAGGATGTGTTGATGTTCTCAATGCAGTGAAGGCAATGCATCAGTCCCAAAGACGGGTGCCGGAGTCGAGGTGTCGAGCGATGCACCTGATTCTGCCCTGCAGTCGAGGGGATGAGTCAATCTCACCAAGCTGCAGCAGCGGCGATACACTGTCCAATGCATCGATATCTTGAGCCAAAGTGCTGGTTACAAGGCGATGCAGCAATTTTTCTCCTGCAACCGGGTGGATGCACCGGTTCTGCTACATGCAGAGAGGAGATGCGTTGAAATCCATGTTGCAAGTATCTGGGCCACTTCCAGTGAGCCATGCACAGGAGCAGGGGTAGAGACTTTGATATCCCTGAGTCTCAAGCAACAGGAGGCAAGCCAACAAGCCCTTGGAGATCACTTGGAGTGAAGGCAGAGCCCAGTTCTCCTTCATCAGAGTCAGAGACCAGCAGGCAGCGGGGCAACAAACAGAAAAGTAGGCCTTTCAGATCAGCAGTACATTTGAGTCCTTTAAGCAGCACAGCAGTTCTTCTGGCAGAGCATACACATGTCCTACCTTTTACTTACATAGCGCCCTGCCCTAAGATTACTTAGGGCTGGCTCATATGTAATAAAAGGAGAATTTAAGGCTGGGCAAGTAGTTTTAGATGGCAATTCGAAGTGGCAGTAAACTGCACATGCAGGCACTGCAATGGCAGGCCTAAGACAGGTTTGAAAAGCTACTTATGCGGGTGGCACAATTAGTGCTGCAGGCTCACCAGTACCATTTGAAGTACAGGCCCTGGGTATCTGGTATACCACTTTATAAGGGGCTTACCAGTACATCAAATATGCCAATCAGGTATACACCAATGTCATAATGTTTATGGGAGAAGCACATGCACGTTAGCACTAGTTATCAGTGGTAAAGTGCTCTGAGTACTAAGGCCAACAAAAAGGGTCAGCAACAACAGGAGGAAAAAGGCAAAAAGTGTAGTGGAAGACCACCCTAAGGATGCCAGGTCTAACGGGGGCCAGTTCTTCAAAGCTCCTAGGAAGTTAACAAAAACTTGTATTCAGTAAACAAACATGAAAATAAGGGCCTCAGAGGGTGGCTAAGAAAAACCATTCGACCCGTTGGTTAAGGCCTTTCTCAACAGTGCTACCTTGCCAGATCCATCTCTTCTCCTTGAGTGTAAGCAACCGATACACATTATTTTTTCTTCTGTAGGTTCCAATCATTGCAAGTACAAACCATTACAATTCCGTGAGCAGCATGAGCACACATTGTATAATGGTCTACTAAAGGAACATTATTAACATTACTCTGAATTCTAGATTGCTGTTGTAGAATCACCTGAGTCGTTTTGCCAATATATTTCAAGGTACAAGGACATTCGATACAATAAATTACACAATTAATAGGCACAATTAGAGAAATGTCTGTGAGCCTGATTTAGATCTTGGCAGTACTACCACTATCCCACCACGGCGGTGGTCCCAAGTACTCAGTCTGCCCATCCATTTTAGATGTAAGCTGGCTGACTCTCTGTCCACATTTACAACATTTTTTCTGCCGTGTTCGTGGCTCACTGCTGCCGAACCAGTGGACTCTAATACTGGTGAATAGTACTCCATCGCTGTCAGTGTGGCGGGATTGCACCAAGCTGATTTAGATTTCACAGTTGTGCTGGCGGTCTTCTAGCGGCGGGATGCGGTCAACATTGGAATATTCCTGTCACTGTTGGCTGGATGCTAGCATCACACACCTGATGTGTTTTGGCTAATTGCTAGCACCTGCATACCACACTATAAAACGCACACCATTTTTTACCATAATCGTCTGCCATTCCACAGCACCACGACAATTGAAAGCCGAAATATGGTTACTGAAGCCAGGTTATTTTGTTACTTTTCCCAGTTTTTTGTCCCTTTTTCTTCTTACATTTATTTTCTTGTGGTTAATTAATTTGATTTCATCATATTTATTTGGATAATGCCAGGGCACAAAATGTCAGTCCTGTTAGATAAAATCATAAGAGTAGAGCAACAATTGTTTGGAGCCCAAGTCCAAAATACATCCCTATCTCAGAAAAGGGTTTTGTGGTCCAGATTAGCAAACAACCTGTGCACACAGGAGGACATTAGGAAGAGGGGGACTTGCGTGGTAGGGTGTGTTTCCAAGCATCACCTCCAGAAGACTGGTGGTGGTTCTCCCAGGCCCCCCTTACAATTCATGCCCTGGGAGGAGAAGGTCTTGCAGAACTTACATTTTGAAGGCCTGACAGAAATCCTTGGTGGAGTGGAGACTGATATGTTATACTTTTCAATATGTCACTAAACCTAAATGTCCTGTTTGCTTTGAAGTTAGCTGTTGCTAATGTGTTCAGCACAATTTATTTTACATAGAAACCAAAATATATCAGTAACATCTTGTTTAGCATTTTTGTTTGAATGTATTGAGTTGTATTTAAGATAACAGGTTTCAATAGCCATCACATTTCACATGGTCTTATGGTCTTTGTAAGTGATTGTACTCCAAATAACAATACTATATATGTGTTTCACATAGTAAATGTCTGTTCTCTTTCTACTGCAGATTTACACAAGGTATGTTCAAGTCACAATTTTCAAGTGTTGTGAATGTTTCATTGAAATAACTACAACTACCATGAAGCCTTGTTTCAGTTTTGTGATAATAATATTTCCATTTAATTTTGCTCATTCTCCCTTTTCTATCATATTTTCACCTATGGTATAGTGTCATTTATTGATCAATCTCTATTTAACACTCTCTTTTGAAAACTGTTTGTGTTGAGTTTTGTATGTTGTCCTTTTCCTGTCATGTAATTGAACTGGTGTCATTAGTTTCACAAATGAACGTTTGTTGACCTTAAAAATGTATGGCATGCACAATTGTATGCTGAATAAAAGTGGCATATGTGAAAAATGAACTCTGCACTGTTTATATGAGGACTAATACTAAATATCTCTCTAAGTTGTGTTAATGTCTGTTTTGTAGCCTGCTTGGCCCTTGAATGTTAAATCTCACATTTCCCCTCTCTACTGTGTTGAGTTGAATGGTTGGTACATTTCATGTATACATACTAATTTACCTTTTTTCATTTCAGGACCTCTTCTTACCTGTTTATTTGAAGTAGTTTTGTATGAAACATAAACTGTGTAATTAATTACATTTCCACTGAAAGGTCTAATCAATTCCTTTTCCCTTTTAGGTTGCTACATTATATTTGCTTAAACGCATTGGATGTGTAATCCACATTTTTACAAATTATCATTTTTGTTACATTCATTATAGGTCCAACGGCCAAACAATTGTGTCTCAGGATAGCTCCACTCTAGCACAGGATCAAGCTTCCAGGGAGGACTTCTCTCCTAAAAGTCCGGATGAAGAGAAGCGGCCTGGTCCATCTGGTCTGCTTTGGCAGACCAGATGTGATGTACAAATCAGCTAAGCAGATAGCTAGAATATTGTTTAAATGGAAGTGCTTCCGATTCCAGTAGACTTGTTCCCTGGCATGTGGTGGCACTAAGGCAATATGTGTGTCATCATTTGCTCCAACCACATGCGCTAGGTAAACCAACCCATAGAAAACTCCCTTCACATTCGGAAAATCCTCATGTCATGGAAACTGGGTGAAACTCTTGATGTGTCTCATCATTGACAATAGAACTCTTGCAGCACACCACTGAAAGTTGGTTGTGACATTCTATCAGATACTGCCACCGTATATTGGAATGATACTGTGGCCACGCAATGAAGTACTGCCATGAGTTTAACAATTGGTGTAATAGATGTGGGATTTCTGTTGTGGGACAGAAGACCTGGCTCCAGCTGATGACATAAATCAAGTATAGTTTGCCTATTCAATCTGAACTTTTTGAAAAAAATCCTGTTCTTCCATGGTAGCAAGGTCTGGAAATGGGCAGTGCACTTGAGGCTGTCGTCTCCTCACTTTCCCATGGTTCAAATGTCTGCACTGGATGAATTGTGCACATTTTTAAACATCTTCCACATAAAGGTTTTTTGATTATTAACACAAATGAAATGTTGCGCAAAAATATATATGATTTCAACATACTTTAAGCTAACATTTTTTGTTGGTCCCACAAATGTCATTTTGTAGCTGTCAATATTTTAAATATGAAAGAATGTGTAAATAATACATGTCTAATGTATTACTTACACATCATTTATTATTTATTATTTTTTTCAACCTAAATACCTTCAACAGAGGTGTACACAACATTGCACAAATATTGCATTTAAACACAGTAGCGTAGGACATGTCAATGTTTTTTTTTTCAAATGAATGTCCTTTAAAGTTGGAATATGTAAATGAAGTAGGTTCCATTTTGAGTGGTGGTGATGCACTTAACAGTCACAAACACACTATTTGACCTTCTATAGTGGCGGTTGCCTGACTTTGCCGTCAGGACATTTTGTAATCAGACGTCTGTGGTGGAAGTTAGGGTGTTCAACTCCAAAACAGACACACCCATAGGCTAACATGCATGAAAGCAACGTACGAAGGGCAACGGCTGTGTCCGTCTCGACTGAAGATCGCGTATGTCACGTACATGTATGCAGCAGTTCGAAAAAAGCTCACTTGCCTCCTAACAGAGCAGCCATCAAGATCTCTTCCACTTTTGCTGTTGTTTGGGACCTCAAGTGAGAAGCCACTGCCTTGTTGCCAAAGGAGCTGAGGTTGCTGATACAGGAGGTCCTCTCTCTGTGTGGCCAGCTCTATGGCTCACCAGAGGAACAGGTACATGTTTGAAATGTATATGTCAACAGGAGCTCACCAGTAGGGGGCGCCAGGGCGGTGCCCCCCTCACAGACCACCCACTTTCTCCAAACACTTGCTCAATATCTCACAGCTTTTACAGGAAAACAAACCATCTTACCGATCATTTGTTTTCATGTAAAATGCAGCAGCATCAAGTTAGCACCAGAGGGGGCTCCATTGTTCCTATTGCTGCTGTACATAGCCTACGTGAGGCTTTTGGCTCTTACAGCCCGACCCCATACATTCACATCCCATAGCTGACATGCTTCACAAACCTCGGGCTGTCCAGCATGTCAGCTAACGGAGCTTTGGTGGGGCTTGTCTGTCATACGCCCTATCAGAAGCCGGGCTACCAGTAGCTCCCAGACCCTTCAGAGTAGCACACAGCCTTGAGGTCACTTATTAGATTAACACAAGGTCCTTTTGTCATATAAAAGTTCATGGAAGGCTGTATTCATTTGACATCATGATCATCAGGCTGCAGATAGCAGGGCCTGACAATGAGCAGTGCTCAGTCAGAATCATGGTCCAGGCTGGGGCTGAGTCACAGCAGCAAACAACTGAAGCACTGAGGTATATTTGTCATAAAAATATTTAGCTGTCAACTCAAATTTGGAGGTGTGAGCAAAAATATGCCCCTGAATGATCTTAAATGGACGACAATTGAAACGGAGTTACCTAACTTCTTGAGCTAACACTTCGTTTCATTTTACTCCCATTTCAAAGTGTTTCATTTCCAAGCTGCAGGCCTCTTACTCCCAGTGCCCAGTGCTCACTGTGCCATACGTATAAGTACTTACGTAAGAGGCAACCCTTTTTTTACAAGTGCACAAAAATGTTACATGATATGAAGTGTTAGGTAGAATATTTCTCTGCACTTTTAAATTCCCCGAATTCAAAAGGACATACAATTGTATGCTTGAGTCATCCATGTAATGGTGCCACATATGGCAAGAGCTGTGTCCTCTGCTACAAGAACATACCACACAGACTCTGCCACCCGTACAATTATATCCCATTCAGACATACACACGCTCATACATCCCCAGAGAGAAAGCTGTCACTGACACACATGGCAGCCCTTTCATAGTGCCCTCAATAATAGCGTGTAGTTCAAGCCATAGTATCTGGCTCTATGGACTTTAGGCATCAAGTCAATGAAGCTGGCCATGAGGGTATCAGGTAATAATGAACAAGTTGTTTAGCCTTTAGCAGCTCACAATATTTTGCACTGATCTGAAGTAGCTCACATCACAGAAAATGTAGGAGCCCCCTTGGCTAGATGATGTCACTGGCGTGGATTAGTGAGTGTAGCACATGACAAGGGATGAGGGTAGTCAACAGGTTACTACAAAAGTGTGTATTAATATCATTGTTTTAGTCAGCATGTGAAAATACACATTGTATATTGTAACGTATGAGTCATGCTTGTGATATATGTAGCAAAATTGTGTTACGCCAATACAGACAAACAAAAAGTCACAAAACCATTGTTTTTGCTTTTATTTCTTCTATCCATCCAGGTCAATGGCCATCAGAAGCGGGAGATCTGAAAGACCATTGCCGGGAAGGTGCGTACCCTGGGAGTCTACAAGTGGTGCAGCCTCCATTTCAGTAAGAGGTGGGAGGACCTACATTGCTGGACCAGAAAGCTAGCTGAATTCCAGCTTGGGCAGTCCCCCGAACATAGGAAGTACTTGTCCTGCACCCTGACCCCCCTAATGGTCCTCATTCTTGCAATGGCTTATCCCCAGCTTGATGGGCAGTTGAGAGCACAACAGCAGCAACAAGGGGGTAAATTCTTATTTAAGTTTCACATGTTACATAACTCATTTTTTGTTACAGACACGATTTTTCACATCAACATTAAGGGTGACCAATGTGCAATGTGCAAGAAGAGTTCTTGAAGGTGTAAGTTTTGCACAATATGTATGATGATGTGCTTTGTCTATTAATTTGTTGGAAATGATGGAGAAAAATGGGATATTGAAAGGGATTTTGGCAGGTGGAATTTTCCATGACAGATATCTAGGAGTATCCCATCAGGAAAACTTCAGAGAAGGCCAAGCTCATGACTCATTAGGCAAATGCAGAAATTCATCAAGGTGTAATATGTTGCATATTCTGATTTATATTTGAATCTTCGAGGTAAAAATAATATATGAATTAGTGTATGTAATAATTATTGTGATGTTGTGCCAATTTTTGCCTAAAGTGGAAGCGAGCATATTTTGTGAAACAAGTTCACAATGGTAAAACAAACTTCAAATAACTAGAGATATTTAGAAGTCAAATGTGAAAATGTTTTGCTCTGTACTGAAGTGGATTAGAAATGTTTCAGAGCCTATGCATTTACTTATGCTGTAGAAGTCATTTGTCAATCCAACCAAATATATTGTTTTTAATGTCTTGAACAGCATAGGTATCTACATAGCGCATGATACATTGATAAGCTACTTCAATACAGAATCCATTTAATATTTTGACACATTTTTTAGTTATTGACACATTCTTTAGTTATTGAAAGTAAGTGTTACCATTGTGAGATGCCCAAACAAAGGAAACAGACTTTCAGTTCATACTATTGGTACAACATTGCAGTATTTGTTGACACACATTGATTCATATTTTACTTTTTGAGAATGAAAATAATGCCGATTTTTGGGCCTTGTGAACACGCTGTACAAAGGTATTTTTGGTTGATATCCTTTTTGGTGACATAAGTTCACTATTCTAAACAATAAAGCCCAGCCATTTAGAGGTGTTAAACAGTTCCTGGGGAGACAAAAAAATGAATAAGAGACAAGATCATACATGACATTGGAGCTATCATGGTGAATGACAAAACTGTTACCAAATGGTTTCTGAAAATGTTGCATGAGCTTATGCTAATGTAGAACCAAAGTTTGAGAACCTTGAAGCATGTGAAATATGAAATCCTGTAAACTGTTTTTTGATCAAAGTTCATGATCAGTTCTGTTTACACAGATTCTATAAAACTATTATATATCTCATTTCAGCATCATCAGGAGTAGGTGGAAGAGACATTGGCCACGGAGGCGGGGAAGCAGCTGGCCACTGTGGTTCAGGTGCTGACACCACCAACACCCAGTGGCACAGAGGGTGAGAGGAGTGCAATGAAGGCCACCAGCTTCAAAAGATCCTCTTCAGAGGCCTCCAAGAGTGAGAACTCCCTAGTGATGGCAGACTCAACAGGAACCTTACCACCTGCATCCTTGTCCACCACCCAGAGTGCCATCTTCACCCTCCCTCTTGCTCCCCTCAGTTGGCCAAACCCGCCCCCTAAATGGGGTGGCGTCTCCTTTGCCCCTGTCCCCCCAGCTGCACTGAGTGATGAGTCTAATGACCTCCTACGGAACATCTCTGTTGGTTAGACTGCACTACAGAATGTCATCCAGGGGCTTAGCTGGCATATGCAACAAATGGTAGCATACCTGGAAGGCATTCACACTGCTATATCTGGACTAAAGTGGTCTTTTGAAAGTCTAGCCTCCTCAGTGACTGCAGCCTCCCAACCATCCCAACATTGTGCCCCACCACCAACCCCTTACACATCCCAATTCCCTATTCCCAGACCTGTACCAAGCAGACTCGCAGCTTTGCATGCACCCACTCAAACAGACACAAGGAGCACACCCACACAAAACCAAATACCACAAAAAACACAGGTACACAACCAAACATACAGACACCACACCGACCACCACACCTACATGTACCACCACCAGCACACCCACAGACACTGCAACCACCACCACATGCACCACCACCAGCAGACCCAGACACTCCACCCACTCATTGTTTGTAATACATCCATTATTTTGAGTTCACCCAATTAGTCCTGACATTATTTTCCTTTGCAATTGTTTCATTCCTAGCAATGTTTCAGACTAAAATGTGAAGTACTTATTTTTTTTCCATGATAGCAGGAAATAAAGCAGATTTTTTCAATGGCTACTTTGTTAAGTGCATACACCAGTTATCATAGTAATTAACGTAGGAATTAATATCAGTGGGGCCGATTCACAGAACTAATCTGAGACAAAATCCTAAACTTACTACTTTTGGTATTCACAGAAGGCATTTAGTAGTTGTAAAGTTAGGATTCCTAACTTTACTACTACTAAACTGAGACAAAATCCTAACTTTACGACTTTCAGTATTCACAAAAGGGATTTAGTAGTAGTAAAGTTAGGATTCCTAACTTTACTACTACTAAATGCCTTTTGTGAATACTACTACTAAATGCCTTCTGTGAATACCAAAAGTAGTAAGTTTAGGATTTTGTCTCAGATTACTTTTGTGAATCGGGCCCTGAATGAGCACATATGCATTACACCTTATAAAATATTGCGACAATTGATGTTGGATACAATACAGGACTTGCACTAGAGAAGGGGAAATGTTACATGGATGTATATGTTGAACACTTCAAATGTGGGACCAACATTGATTTTACTGGCATTTTGTAAGGTAAAGTTTACAAATTGTCTAGTGCAGTTTCTATATCATGTTACATTGCTCTTATTCCAATGATGTGTGTTGCATATGTTTTTAATGTGACAATTGTTTTAATTTATTTCAACACGCCTGTATGGTGTTTTTTAATTTTTTTATCTGATATCCTTTTTTGTGCAAGTGTTTATTTTTTTGACGGCAGCCTGCACCAAATTTACACATAGAATGTGGTCATACAGGTGTGTTTCTTTAAATTTCGTAAATGTCAACATTACAGACATATGCATTGCACATTGGTATTCTATTGCTTGTAAGAGAGATTTAAAAATGCACGAGTCCAGTGCAACTGTTAACAGCCAAGTCAAAAGGTAGCAGGCAAAGGTGGAGGTTACCATTGATTCTGTCCACAACGGTGTTGATTTTGTTTGTCATCAGGCAGCAGCTGCAGGACTTGGAAGATCGGGTCCATGGCTTAAAAGGAAGTGTATAAGTGATAAAAGGTGAGTTTCTGCTTTATATTCCTTCCAATCCGCCAACTCAAGTGTGGGGATTTTACCGCCACAGTCGCGTTGGCGGGAAGGCACATCGTGATTGGCGCGAAGGGACCCATTGGCAATCCTCCCTCCACCAGCCATGTTTTTCCATTAAAATTACGTTTTAACAATACTTGTAGTAGCACATGCTGTACATTTTCCACATGAATGGTGTCCAATGACCGGTCCAAGTTCCCATAATTGGGTCAATGTAGTTTTGGGCTCTATATATGCTTTTACCAATATATCGCTTAACTTCCTGGCCCTCTTAATGGAGAACATGGGTTTGCCTAAAGTAAAGTTTTCTGAATGCAAAACATGACAATTTTGTAATGATCTTTTTGTATCATATTAGATTCTGTACCAAACCTTGTTACACATGCCAGACGGGAATCATTTGTTCTTTCTTTTCCTGTTCAAAGTGAATCCCTATTATAATGCAATGCTCGGTCAAAGGATCTCTTTTCAAGACGATGAGGATATCCCCTACCAATCAACTTTGATGATAAAATTTTGGCCTCTTTGAGTAATCTTCCTTTTTAGTGCAGTTACGCCTAATGAATAAAAACTGCCGAAAATGTAAGTTGTCTTTGAGGTTTCTGGGATGATGGCTATTTTACTTTAACAATGTGTTCCTTGCAGTCAGCTTGGTATAGAGGCTTGTCTATAAGATACCTGAGTCATTTCTAATAATGAGATCCAAAAAACAGAACGAGTTATTATCAGTGCTTAATTTGAGCCGGGGCTTTCCGGTGCTAAGCACCGGCACTTAATTGGTTTCCGGTGCTCGGCACCGGCACCTAATTGTCAACACCATACTTAGAACACTCCACCACATGGTGGTGCTGCTCATCTAATTTAGAGATGAGCAGAACAACTGTTGTTTGGGAATACAATATACATTAAAATTGCTAATACCTGCCTCCCCAGCCATTCCTTTAGCTTTGGGGACCTGGAATAATCTGAACTGTCGCATTTACATGCGAGAGAGATGGTTACTAGTTGTTTTGGCAGCAATGACAAGGGCGATGGGTGGTGCAAGCTGCAGTGGCCTCCTGGTCAGAGCCCTGGCACTTAATATTTTACAAATTAAGCACTGGTTATTATTGAATTCTAAAGTAAATTGTAAATTCATGTTCTGATTGTTCAACCATTTATGAAAGTCCATTAGCTCAGTTACAATCTCCCAAAATCTCAATAATGCTGCATCACAAACCTTATCATCATTTAGGGGCATTGTTATTAAACTCCCTGACAAGGGTGGCAGTATCGTGGTACAGGATAAAACAGATTATAGCAATGAAATATTATGACAGCTGAATAATCCTATACATTACAAAAAATTGTCTAAGGACTCTACTGCAGCGATAAGGAAAGACATCTTTACATTAACTATGGTGGGTTTGAATGAATCTTGGTTAAGTACCAAAGAATTCAATTATTTGAAAAGGGATGATTTTACCATTCCAGCATTTTATACACTACAAAAATACATGAAAACAATTGTAAACCACCAGGGCAACCAATTGTGGCTGGATGTCAATTAATTCTTCAACCACTAGCAGAATATGTAGATTTCTTTAGCAAACGTTTTGTTGCTTTGACCAAGTCCAATTCTAGGAATAGTCCATATGCGGTCACACAAATTGAAGGTGGATAATTTGATGATCGCCAGGATTTTCTTATCACAATGGATATAGAAAGTCTTTATATGAGTATTCCTCAATTGGATGCTCCTGATGTTATTTACTCTGTTGTTGAGACTTGTACAAGACCACATAGAATACCCACAGGTTTTTATCATTGAGTGCGGCAAGACCGCACTAGAATGCACCTATTTCATTTTCAATGGAGAGTTTTTTGTCAAAGTCCAAGGGGGTGCTAAGGGAGCATTTCTTGCCCCAGATATTGCAAATCTTTATGTTGTTGACTTTGAGAACAGAACCATTTACAGTATATCAAATCCTTACAGAAACTGCATCAGGAAATGGCTTGGGTATATTGACAATGTTCTCCTTGTTTGGAGAGGTTCTGTAACTTTCGTTTTCATTTTCAGTGGTCTGTCCGTTTGGCTTTGTTTTCGGCACTCAGTCCTGATGATGGTCTTGAAGTCTCTTTAGCTAAGTCACAGCAAAACGTCGACAGACGATCCTCTCTGATGCCTATCTTTTCACTTCAATCATTTTCAACTAAATTACCAGTTTGAATGGACTATGGTCAGAAAGTCTGTGAAGTGTTAGGTGAATGTACCGATCCCCATTAATCACTAACACATATACTACCAATTGGATTTTGTGATTTTTGTGTGTCAGCTGTGCTTTTTTACATTGTTACATGTTTGAACAGTAATTGTATATGTTCTTTATAAGTATCGATATTCATTGCTGAATGATTGTATATATGTATAAAAGCAAACCTTTTCATAATTTGATTATTATATGTTTGTTTTCTTTGTTCTTAAAGTTTATATAAATTATTCCTGCAAGATCCTAGTATGAATGAAGAAAATATAAAGAATACTGGAAAGAAGGAAGGAATGATGAATGGATGGATAAAAGGACATTAAGAACAATAGAGAGAAGAAAAGACATAAATAAATAAAAATCAAAGAAATAAGAGAAGAGAGCAAAGAAGGCTGAAATGAGTTTGGAGGGAAGGAAGGGAATTTCACATTTCAATTGCACAATCCCCTGAACGATTACCAGGCTAACTCTGTGTCATTTGTGGTATGGTTTAAATTGGGGGTGTGGGGATATTTAATTGTTCTCACTACTCCATTGATTACACATTTCAATTTCACACCAACATAAGATTTCATGTATTTGCAATTGCAATACATTTCACATGCACTTAAAACAATTTTGGCACACCGAGATTAAGAGATGTGTTCAAAATCATTCAATTGATATGCAGGTGCTGGAAAAGCGGTTAGAACCCAAGTGCTCATAATCCAAAATAGGTAAATTACCACTAACCACATCTCCACTCAATCTCCATAGCTTTTAAAATGTTTTTTGTGAGATACATGCAGCCTTAAGCTTATTACAAATATACTTTTCAGGACAGGCCATGCTAATGATGTGATATACATTAGAGGTACCTTTGTTGGAACGGGTATAGATCATACCTACAAATGTACTTGCTTGTTTTTCTAATGCTGGGCTATGGTGGTGTTTGTCATTACCACTGCTCTCGGTGCAACATCTGTATCAACTGCAAAGGGTCAAACTGATATTGATATGTATAAATAACCTGTCCATTTTTGTAGAAACTACTATTGTTCTATGGTTAGAACAGCTCTATAGCTACTTTCTAAAAGGTAACTTTTTGGGTAACACCAAATGTTTCACCTTGCTTGGCCTGACTGACTGGCTGCTATGATCCTGGGCACTCTAATTGTTGAGCTTGTGATCCCTGAGGTGCCCCGGCCAGGCTGCAAGTTGGTGGCAAAATGAAGGTCAGTACTGATAAAAGCGCTACGTGATTTTATTTTATTTTTTAAACTTTATGGGGTGATAGATATTTGACCCACTGCGTATCCAGGGCAAGGCTGAGGCACCTCAGCTCAGTTGAGAAATGGGTGGACACCTGCAGCAGGCTTGACTGAGGGACCTCTAAGGTTAAGGAAACAGGTCTGTGACATCTGGTGTCCCAAAGGTATGGTCCTGTGATACAGCTGGCAGAACACTACACAAAAGCTATGGAACCATGGATAACTCTGAAAGCACAAGCACTACCATATGTCAGAATAAGAGCCAAAAAGCATCTGGATTTCTATCATGAAGAGGAACTGTGAGCTGAGAATGA
Organism: Calotriton arnoldi; assembly: GCA_963921515.1. NCBI lineage: Eukaryota > Metazoa > Chordata > Amphibia > Caudata > Salamandridae > Calotriton > Calotriton arnoldi. Next base: position 29,547 of record CAWUFW010020137.1, read on the forward strand.
GCAAAGGTCATGAGATCCCCTGACAGGATTCCTGGTTCATTTGACTCCAGGCACCTGCTGCCCCAATCGCCATCTGATCAAAGAGAGAAACTTGGCTTGCAGTCTATTTTTGGTCAGGCCTCTGAGAAAGATGGGGGGTTCCAGTTTGGGGGCCATGTGGCTTCAGGGCCAGCTGCAGGGCGGTGTGACCTGTGCAGCTGCACCTGGTATAAACATCTGGGCCCTTTGATTAGAAATTACTGGTTTAAAAACACCTACTGCAGAGTTCCTTGTGTGTCCAGCGGTTTTCAGGCAACAATAAAAATGTGCAGAGTTTTGTCTAGTGGCAGTTTTGACTCATCATAAAGCAGCTCAGAGGGCTAATATGCCTGTTGAAAAGAACGTGTACCATGCAGATCGCAGAATTGAATTTTATGTGGATAGCTCAGTGTGTCACTGCTTTTTTTCACAGAAATCCATTTGTTACTTGCAGTTCATAAGTTACAATCGTTGTATAACACAGCGACTTATGAACTGTCATCAAAGAGCTGCATGCAAACTGCATAGAATAGGTTTTCTCCAGTCTTTGATTATCCTAATGTTTCTAAAAGGGTTACTTTCGGTCGAAATACATTCTTATTAGTAAGGCCAACCCCAACCACCATGGTACATTTTAAATGCAAAGTTTGTGCTTCTCCAGACCAAAGACTCTTAAAATATGCCACCTACTATGGATGAGGTGATTCCTACACCTTGTAATCCTCATCGTCTTATGTAACATCTCCTATAGACTGTTTTACAGACATATGTTTCAGTGTCTCTGTATAATGTATGTGATGTCAAGTGCTCTGACACCCTACACTAGTATGAGTAGAGCTATAAAACAAATAAAATACATGTGATAGAGGGGCTATGGAGATATGAGAGGTACTGTTGGAGAGTGGTAGTGAGGGAATCCATGAAGAAGGATGTCATGGGGGCACCATAAAAGATTGTTGCACTTGGCACCACCAGTGCTAAAACTGGCCCTGCGTGGCTTTTTCACATCAGGACAGGTCTGGACATCAGCCAGTAAGGGACTCGACTGCTCTGAATTCAACCAGTCCCTAGTCACAACATGACCATTCTCTGAGTGCTGGTTAGTGAGGAGTCAAAATCATGCAGGTTCTCTTTGGACCACGGTTTTTGACTCCTTCTGATGCATTATGTTTTTTTCTGCGTATTGGAGTAGATAGTGGAAAATGCAAGGAGAAAAATGGTGAGTTTTTCAATGATGAAGTACCAATGAAAGAATTTAAGCATGAAAATGAGGGAAAAGATGTGTCAATATTTTACCAGTGGGTGGTTTATTGCATACAAATATGTGTTTAGGAATTTTAGGAATGATTTAAAATGGAAGAAGGAAAGCCCGGTGCTGAAAGCCCAAAATCAGTACCAATAGAGATAGCAGCAATAATTCATATGTACATCCCGTTTACCAAGTCTTGACTTATGCAGTTAAAGGAACAGAAAGAAGCACTATATGGTAACCGTTAACAGATACTAATGGCATACGTGGCTAAAAGTATCTCCTGGTGCATTCGTCTACCGGGATTCTTAGCATATGGTGTCCAGAGTTAGCATACTTTGTGTAGTGTTTGACAATGATTGAGTTGACTTAGAGCATTGTGTACAGATATAGAGTTTTATAATTGTGAAAATAACCACAAAGCGCAAGATGGATGTTAAACCTGTTATCCTTGGTGTGGTCTTCTCCCAACATTTTGCCTTCACTGCTCCTGTTTTCTGAATTCCTTTTTGTTGCCTTTAAGTCACTAGTATATGGTACCGTAGGTCCCCAGGGTCAGTAACTCAAATGCTACTAGTGGGCCTACAGCACACATTGTGCCACCCACTAAAGTAGCTTTACAAAAACATGTCTCAGTCCTGACACTGCAGCGCATAATACAGTTTAATAACTGCCAAAATAAACCTGGCAAAATAAGCTGTTTGTCATGCTTAAACCTTTCTTTTTATAACACCTAAAGCAGACCCTAAACTGCCCACTGGACATGGTGCATTGCATTTCAAAAGTAGGACATTTGTTTTTAAGTTTTGCATGTCCTGGCAGTGAAAACTCCTACGTTTGTTTTTCACTACTGTAAGGGCTATCTCTCAAATCAATTTAAATCAAGTCTGTCAACTTTAAATTGTAATTTGAAAACCTCTTTAATGGTAAAGTCAGATTGTAAGTCACAATTCTGAAAATGACACTTTTAGAAAGTTGGCATTTTCATGTCCTAACCATTTTGTGCCTGCAGCCTGTGTCCTAGGTCACATGACGGTGAGTAGCTTGGCAGTTGGCCTTTGTGCTTTCCTCCCAGACAGTGACACAAAAGGGAGCTAGGTGTTGGCAGGATGTGCGATCCTGCCAGGATGGGTGGGGCAGTGTTGTTTCCTGCCCCACTTACATTTCAAAGGGCTGTCTCCAGCACACACACAATGGGATTTGACACCAGTCTTTTGTCACCCTAGACTATTTGGAGCCTTGGCAGGGGAAAGAGGGAACTTTCTAGAATCAGATGTGTGGGTAGCCAGGATGTCGCCCCCACTTCAAAGGCTGGCATCAGGTATAAATATTGGACCTCCTGAACCACCATGTCAATACACTCCTGAACCTGTGGACATTACAGAAGAAGGGTTGCCTTGTTCCCCAGAGAACTGCCTTGCTGCTTGAGGACTGCCAGTTGACTGACCTCCTGTTCGGAGATACAGGGACCCAACAAGCTTCAGAGGTCTCTCTGCAACTGCCCAGCTAACCTACTGCAACTGGACCTGCCTGGACCTACAACCAAACTTGTCTGAACCTTGCTTGCCTCTGCTAGAGTGAGTCCCTGACCGCCAAAAGATGTCTGCAATGACTGCCAACTCGGAGCTCCAATGAACCCACCTCTTCGTGCTACATGAAGGCCAGTGACAACCGGCGACGCGGGATCTCCACTTCGCTCTAAAGTCCACCAAAGCAAAGCTCCAGCAATGACCATCTGCAGCATCCAACCAGCTCTTCGTGCTACAGCAGCAACCATCAGCGGCACCAGGCCTGATCTTTGCTCTAAAGCGGCAATGATTTGCGACACTCTTTCTGACCCTGGCGGGTTCCTGCATCATAAACTGCACTCTGTGCCGGACTTGAGAAGGTACCTTTTCAGTGGGACTAATCTGGTCCCTGTGTCTGGCCCGCACTCCATAGATAGGCCTGAACTTGTGACTTTTCGATTCTCTAGTATGACTAGATGACTGCAAGTAGCACTTTGTGCTTTGAGTTGCTGTACTAAAAGATTGAAATCGCATATCTCCGGTTCTACTTATTGGATTTTTGTCAATCTGGTAAAATTTTATTTATTAAAATGTACTCTATTTTTTTAAATTGGCCTGGGTTTTTTCTTGTGTTATGTTTTCGCTTCATTATTGTTTGTGTGCTGCATAAATACTTTACACATTGCCTATAAGTTAAGCCTGATTGCTTTTGTGCCAAGCTACCAAAGGCTCAGAACAGGTTAATTTAGTGGCTTTTGTGGTTCACCCTGACAAGGATTGTGGTTGTTGCTTTAGTAGGGTTTCCAAACCCCTCAACCAATAACTCAATTTCTTCCATAGGATATAAAATGAAACAGCGTTCCTAATATCAGGAGATGTGCATCAGGCTGCTTTCAGGAGTCAGAATATGTGGTGCCAGGAAGCCAGATACTAATCCGCCAATCCTTCATGCTGTTCACAAATACCAGGAACTGATACACAGCATTGGACTGTGCAATTCTCCCTGAGAAAAAGGGAAGAGGGTAGGAAAGGGAGAGAGACAAAACGCAGTTTGTCCCTGAGAGACTTTGGTGCTAGTGTTGTCCCAGGGATGCCCGCAGGCTTGATAAATGAATGAAAACAATGAATCTCCCAGGTGTCAGGTGTAACAGCTCTGAAGGCGTTATCTCATAGGTGTAAGCAAGGGCGGTAGAGGATGTGGTTCATAGGATGATGGCCTAAACTCCCAAAATCCTGCAGTTAGTGAACCTCAGAACATACCAAGAATTCCACTCCAGAAACAGGAAATATTGATGTCACACGCTGCGTCTCAGCACCAATGACTAGAATCTGCTCACAGAAAAGAAGACATGACCCAAACATGAACTGCAAGGTAAATGGGAACTGAGGGAAGAGGAGAAACAACAAACGGCATGGACACCATAGGGTGAACAATACTATCAGCAGCAGGGCATCTATTTCTTCCCACACCTCTAGTTAAACTACCTCAGAAGTTCCAACATTTATCTTAATTGCCTGTTCTTACTTCAAGCCCTGAGCATTTTGTCTGCCTGTATCCTGGAATTCCACTGCTGAGTACAATGCCCCAGCCATCATAGAACAGACTCCATACCATCCACCCTACTAATCTCTGTCTCCCTGTTCTCCCTTGCACCATCCTCCTAATACTGTCCCCACTCTAACAGTGTCCCCTCTCAAGTATGTTATGGTTTTCTTAGAAACTGGAAGTAAAATGTTCTGATTAAATGACATGCGTGCACAAGAGATGCAAGTTTCTATGACCTATCACATGTGTCATATCCCTGCTATGTTATTAGATACAGCAAAATCCACTTACTTCAATCTTTGGATTCCCTTGCACAGGGATATCAGGGGGAGGTTGTAAACAAGACCGATTACCTGCAGATTTCCCCATGCATAAAATCTGGTGGTAATTCTAATATTATATAGGTCCACTTATTCTTGTAACCGCATTAATGGGGGATGGAAAAAGGGCTTTCATATCTTGGGGAAACTTAGGGGGATATTCTCAAGAACGTGTGATAATCATCGCCAAAAAAAGCTAACGCACGTTTTCATATCGCCGTCTATCGCGGGAAAATAACTCCGTGTTACATCGTATTCACAACATGGCGGTAACATGCGATAGTCTCCCAATAACGCGTCAAATGTCCGCGATACAACTACCGCGACGGTGCTAAAAAAGGAAACCCGAACGTGAAAAAAGTTGCGATGGGCCCAACCGCGATAGAAAAATCTGCGACAAGCAGCACCAGGCCTGCAGTTCACACACGTCAGGTGGGAAAAATCACTACAAAAGCAGAAAAAAGAAACACAAACAAAAACCAAACAACTGCGAAGCACAATGGAGGCAGCCGGAGCAGGAACAGAGGACAAGCAGAACCCCACAAGCCCCCCGGAGGACCAGGCCGGGACCTCGGGGTCAGGGAAGGGCAAGGACAGGAAGAAGAGGAAGACGCGGTTCAGTCTGCAGGAAAACAGGATTCTGATAACGGAGGTGATGAAATACCATCAACAACTGTTTGTCACCTCCAATGTGTCATTGACGACAAAAAATGGAATATGGCAGTCCATCGTGGACAAGATGAATGCAATCGGAGTGCTGAGGAGGACAATGGAAGAGGTCAAGAGGCGCTGGAATGATGTGAAGCGCAAAACCAAGCAGAAACTCGCCAACAACCAGAAGGCAGCAATGCAGACTGGAGGTGGGAGTCCAGCGCCACAGGAGGAGCTGGACGAGATGGAGGAAATGGTCTGCACAGTCATCAGTGTGGAGACGGTGGCAGGAGTTGGGGGACCGGACACTGCTCGACAGGAGCCGACACAACAGCAACAGGGTGAGTAACGACCAGGGACTGGGGGGACGGGGGGAGATGGGCACAATGGCACACATGCACAATTAAGCATAGCACAGTGCACACCCCCGATTACTCTGGAGCATGTCCCTGATCCCCTTGGCACACTGCAGCACACCTAGAAACTGCAAGTAGGCCCCGTCGACTATGTGCCCAGAGGGGCCCTCCCCACACATCACTAATCTCACAACAAACCCATGCACAAGTACAAACACACATCTGTGATGTTGTCGAAATGTCCACTGTCCCGCATCAAATAGGCAGCTCCTCCCAAACAGTCACAATGTACATTGTCATGCAGTTTGTATGTAAACCTGTACAATGCGTCAACATACATGTGAAAACAATGTTAAACTGCATCTCCCCTTTACATTGCAGAGGGTGAATCAACACCTCCTGCAGAGCAGACGGTACACCTCTTCACTGATGATGAAGAGGACCTCCCCTCCATCGACACCGTCACCCTCCAACGGCTCATGGACAGATTCAGCACCCCACCTCCAGGAGCAGGGCAGCCCAGCTGCATCGAGGAACCCCACCCCCTGCACAGACCACACAGAAGGAAGCACCCACCACCACGGCTGCCTCCCAGGACCACCACGAACAACACATGGCCTTCCGACGCCATGTGTTAGGGTGCCAGGAGAAGATGGCTGATCAGGTGCGGGTGGGGTTCGACCTCATGGCAGCCAAACTAGATGCCATACGTGGGTGTCTAAGTCCCATCAGGGACCACTTACAGTCCCTAATGGACACCCACAGTCCGCTTCATGCTCTCCAACGGTCCATGGCTGACATCGCTGGAGTCCTGACTCTGAGACAAGAACAACTGTCTAGTCAGAGTGGCTCCAGCGATGTCAGCCGGGAGTTGGGACACATGCGGAGGATCATGGAGAACAGGGAGCGATGGAGGTGGAAAGAATGGCTGCCACGGCTGCACACCAGCGAGATGTAGCTGGGATCTACCATGCCCTGCTGATCCTCGTCATGGCATTGCTGCCACAAGGCCTGGCGCAGATGAATGCTGCTGCTGCCTCTACATCCACATCTCCGCCCCCTGATGTGTCAGTGCCTCACAGTGCGGCAGACAATCCACCTCGGGCCCCTGATGTGTCAGTGCCACACAGTGCGGCAGCCACTCCACCTCCGGCCCCTGATGTGTCAGTGCCACACAGTGCTTCAGAGAAAACACCTCCACCCACATGTGAGGCACATGAGACATCAGAGGACGAAGATGCGGATGAATCTGCCTTACTGGTAGTGAGGAAGCGGTAGCATTCTTCTCCGCCATATGGCCTGCTTCTGCTTGGTTCTGCCCTCAGCATCATCACCTTCCACTGTCCCCCGATGCACTCTGCGACACTCACCTTGGACCTCGACATGGACTTCCATATTCTGTTTGGTCACCAATGACACAGCTATCAGACTGTGGACTGAACTCCTCTTCCGATGTACTTGTCATTCCCTGAAGGACTCTGGCTGGCCGTACACAGGCCAACAATGTATAGTGGGGTTTGCATGGCCCTGTACTGCTCCAGCTACAACACTCCACTGAATGTGCATTAAACAATCAAATTCACATAGATGTGTCATGTCTATGATCATTCAAGTATGAAAGTATGGATGAATGTCGGGTTAGTGATTCCCCCTTACGTCCATGTTGCACATGTTGTGGGACTTGAGTCACAGGGTGCAACATTACCGATTGCGGACCGGGTGGCGCCGACACCACACTGAGACACACGCTTTAGTCACCTTCTTGTCCAGCCCAGAACGGAACCACGCCCAGAGCGCCGGGGTCATCGTTCACACCCCTATGCTGGACTGGCATACGCCAGGCCAGCCCACTCCGCTTACGCTTACAGGGGGGACGACAACGCTGCATGTCCCAGGTCTTCCCTGTAGTGATCTGCTGATCACAGGTCTAGTTGTCAGCATGCCACAGCCACTCCCTGAGGGCTGGTTCACATCCACACCACACCCATCCAGCACATGCGTCACAGGACATGTGACCCTGCCAATAAAAGGGGCCGGGCGCACGTGCCCGAGGCCATTTCCACTATCTAGCTCAGTGTGTCCGTGTGGTCATTATTTATGCATGAGGGCCTCGGGCCCTACCACATCACATTCCCCACAGCCGGAGGTGACATGTTGGCGTCCGCACGACGAGACTCAATCATAAAGGGCCCATGACTTGAGGTGCACAGAGTTGGTGGCATCCGAGGCACTTTGGCCGGCACGGGCCTACCGCCACACGACGGTGACTTGAGGTGCACAGAGTTGGTGGCATCCATGGCACTTTGGCCGGCACGGGCCTACCGCCACACGACGGTGACTTGAGGTGCACAGTGTTGGTGGCATCCGTGACACTTTGGCCGGCATGGGCCTACCGCCACACGACGGTGACTTGAGGTGCACAGAGTTGGTGGCATCTGTGGCACTTTGGCCGGCACGGGCCTACCGCCACACGACGGTGACTTGAGGTGCACAGAGTTGGTGGCATCCCAGGCACTTAGGCCGGCACGGGCCTACCGCCACGTGGCGATGACTTGAGGTGCACTGAGTTAGTGGCACCTGAAGAGCTGAGCGGGTGTGCAGCCTGCGATGATGCGCAGGCCTCGATATGACGTCCTGCCAATCAAGATTCGATTTGAATTGTGACCCCAGCTGGACCGCAGTATACGCCGAGGGCAGCAGGCTGCACAGACATGAATCCGTGGCGGGGTGCTGCAGGGTGCGCTGGGGGCCTGTGGCGCAGAATCCAGCGATCGGCTGAAGAGGTTGCACCGGCACGTGGTGGGCCCTCTTGGAGGCACGCCGGTGGTGGCAGGTGAGCATTGAGGCCTGGGTGCGCAGGGGCGGGCACTCATCGCTGGTTGGTGGACTGGTCTGGGGACCAGGGCTGTGGTGCAGCAGGCGCACAGGATCGCGTAGGCACCACCGGTCATGGCGGCACCCTCGTGGCTGGGTGGGGGGAGTGAAGGTGCAGGGGTATCAAGCTGATGCAAACCGTGATGCTTACAGGTATGGGTAATCCTGCATCATGAGACCGTAACAGAAGTTGGTGTGACCGTAACCTTCCTTTTCTATCCTACGAAGGTTACGACCACACGTACTTCTGTTACGGTCTTTTTGTGCAGGATTTGTCTTTCCTGTGAGCATTCCGGTTTGTCCAAGTGCTAGACACTGTACCAGATTAGGTTTGTGACTATACAGACGCTTGACCATTGTCACCATTTGTCCAACAGGTTTCTGGATACTGACCTCCGGAGTATGGAATGGTATTGGGGAGTTCCCGCGGCTTATGCAGTTACTAGAATCCACACGTTTCCCTGATGAAGTTCCCCGTTGGGCGTTGGCTGTGCTTTTCGTATTGTTTATTGTTGTATTTGTAATAAAGGACTGTTTTTACACTACTGTTGACTACTGGACTTCATGACCGTGCGCACCCCCATTTCAGTTACTACAGTTTTGGATCTGGGGCACAGTGGCATCTGGCAATGGCTGGCGTTGGGGTTGGTTGCGCAGGAACTCTACGAATTGGAACTGTCATGTGGTGCGGTGACCGGGGCCCGCCGTTGCTATTGTGGACATGCATCCATGACATGGGTGAGGACGTATGATAGGGCTGGCCGTGAGACTCCTCCGACTCTGGCAGTTGTTGTTTGGGAGGTACCAGGGGCCAACAGGTGCAGCACAGCCAGCAGCTTCGTCTGCGGATGGATGGTGGTTGTCTGCCGTGTTGGTACCGTCAGCCTGTGGGCAATGTGGGTCAGGATGCGGAGGATGGTTGTCCTTTTGTGCCTGTAGTGGGCAATGACTTCCTCTGGTGTTGTTTCTCTGAGGCTGGTGGGTTTTGGGAACGTCCGCTGTCCTGTTCAGGGGGTGGTGGTCCGGGGAGGGGGCCTGGGGGTGGTTGCGGTGGGTGTTGTGGCCCTCTTGGGTCTCCAGGCTGCACATTCATTTTCTCCATGGCATCTGTTGGTCTTCAGATGTGGCTCTGGGCTGGGCTCCCTTACTACTGCAGTTTGTCGTCCTGCTTAACACCAGTAAAAGGCAGGTGTTAAATCCCTGCTGCTAACGTGCCTTATCGCCTGTTTTTGGTTTGCATCGCAGATCTGGCTGGAAGTTGAGAATATCGCGAAGTGGTGTTTTCATGTGTTTTTGCAAGGGAACGCCTTCTCTGCATATCATTAGCATTAGTTGTCTCTCTCATCCGTGGCGATGTTTTTTGCGGCAGCTATCGCTGGTAAACTGGCGATGTGGGCAGTTTGCACCAGATTGGGAATGGGGCGATAATTCTTTCGCCACTTTTGCTGCGCTAAAGTGCCGATAACTCGGCGATAAGTCCTTGAGAATATGCCCCTTAGTGTGAGTCTCAGGAATATTCAGATGTGATGTTGATAACAACATTTTATCAACCACTTTATACTTATGGGTGGGAAGCCTATTACTCTAGGAAATTTATTTTATGCTGCTTGCGCAATTAGGAGGTTATGGAGAGTTGACTCTTGAACCTTAGCTATGCTAAGCCCTGGATTATAGATTGGCCACTGAAATTTCTACTGAAATAAATACTGAAGGCCACACTCTAGGATGTAACCTGTATGTATAAACAATGAGCAGAACCATAATGAACTGTTCAGTAAGGTATTATCAGCAAATTCTGCCAAATGGGCCCTGAGAACCGAATCTGACTGATGGTCTAATATGAAAAAGGGAAGGTTTTGTTCTGTTGTTTGGTTGAGTTATCAGCCTGACCATCGGTTTTAGAATGGCAGCTAGATGACATATAGTTGATGGTTTTCACAAACAGACTATATCCTTCAAAAAACATGTGTCCAATTCTGCTTCTGTTTGTAACTTGCTCAACAATAAAATATGTGCTAGGTTGGTGAAATAGTCTATGATTACCCATAATACGGTTTGACCCTGTGCATTTGAAAGGTCTACAATAAAATCCATGAAAATCAGAGACCAAGGTTCCTTAGGTGTTGGAAGAATTTATAATAACCCCACTTGTTTCTCTGAACTGTTGTTACTTTAAATGCATTCAACATATGTCTTGACATATTGTTGCATAGACTGCCTTAAACCTTATTTCTTCTTTCTATTTTTAGAGCCCTTTTTGATCAGTTGGTGAGATCTGCCTTGCGTGGTGTCTGTTGAATCTCTTCAAAAACCTCCTCAACTGTTCCTCTGGGTCCTTATTAGACAGCCAAAATATGCAGTGGTGACCTTTTGTTGAGAGGGCATTCGTCTTCCCATGTCTCATTCCATGTCTATAAGTGATGTGGTACTTACAATGGGGGAAAAACCAGGGATTACCGAGCATGTCTTGGTTTTCACATTTCATAGAGCTTAAAAAAGTCAGGTTTTTGTGACCCACCCAGACTGTAATGGGGAAGGCTGATACCTCCAAATAACAGGCCTGATTTAGAGTTTGGTGGATGGATTAATAGCCACAGGTCGCTAGTACTTCTCACATTATCTCTTGTCAACCATCATAGCAGTTCCTGTCAATGTAAAAAAATTAACAATAGTATCATCTGCCAACTGTCGCACTTTTTAATCGTTTTTTTGTTTTTTTTAAAACCAGCTCCTAAAATGGGTGCTTGTTTGTCAAAAACAAAAAAATGGCTCACAGGGTGTTCTGGTCATTATTGATTTTTTTCCTTTTCCTCACCACCAGGTTTTTCCTGATGATGATGGACAGAAGAAAAAAGGCTTTATACTATCAAAGTAAATAGGTATGTAATGTCCTTTCTCCAATGGCTCCTACTCCGTGAAGCTGTCGGAGGAGGTAATCCATTGACGGAGCCAAAGGGGGATTTGTTGATGAAATACGTATGGTCTGACTGCCTTTAAATGAGGGTGTGGCATGCAGGGTACTCCATCACATATGCAACGGTGTACCCTGACAAAGTTTAAATCAGGTCCAATGTCACCAATGTGTGAAAAAATCTTTGCTGAACAACAATTTGCAGATATATTTCAAATAGGGCCAGATGTATGAAGCATTTTACTGGTTGCAAATGGCTCATCAGGCCATTTGCAACTGGTACAATGCATTTTGCCATGTACAAAAGGCCAAATGCAACTCGGGAACTGGTTACTGAATCACATTTTGCGATTCGGTATAAGGAAGGGGCCTGTTTAGGGCATCCTTTCCTCATACCGAATAGCAATGGTATGTATGAATGTTTTGCGAACGGAATGTGGTTGCAAAACATTCATAATTTACCAACTCCGTAGAGGAGGTGGTAACCCATTTTGTGAATGTGGGTTAAAACATTTTTTTAAGAGCAGGCAGTGGCCCCATTGTCCAACACCCCGAAAATAAAGGAACCACCAGCTGTCAATTGTCCTGCGACTCAATTGGCCAACATTTTTGTGACAAGGTAGGCCAAACCTATAATCTTTTCGCAACCACTAACACCTCAGCTGTTAGTAATGATTCCCTTCACAATCCCTGCCTTGCCTGCGAACCTACTACCCAAAATGATTCTAATCAAGCCAGCTTTGCCGAATTTGTCCCAGTGACCACAGAGCCGGTGGATGGTCTTATTCACTCTATAAAATCAGGATCTCCTCATGAACCTTGCCCACCGTCCGTGATAAAATGGATTCCAGAACCTATAGCGTTAAATCTGACCAACATTTTCAATCCTATGTTTACGACCGGACTCTTCCCTACTATCTGCAAGAAGACCTCAATACTCCCTCTTCTAAAGAAACCCAATTTGGATCCAGAAGATCCGACCAACTATCTCGAGGCTAGCATTTCCTGCAAAAATTATTGAGAAAATTATGAATACTCAACTGGCTCAGTTTCTCCAGGCAAACCATCTGATAGATCCAACACAGTTTGGGTTCAGACTTTCGACACAACACCAAGACCGCTTTGATTAAAGCCATCAGTGAGCTAAAGACCGCCTTAGTCAAGGGAGGTACTGAGGCTCTCATCCTTCTGGGCTTATCGTCGGCCTTCAATACAGTGGACCACGCCATCTTGGTCCTCCCTCTCGCGTCACTGGGCATACAAAGCACAGCCCTTGCACTCTTGAAATCATTTTTGAGGGGAAGGGAACATACAGTGATGCTGGACAGCTTCATCTCTAATACGTTCCCTCTTCCTTGTGCGGTCTCGCAATGGTCCTCACTTAGTTTAACACTTTTCAATCTTTATGTTACAGAAATAGCCTCTCTGAATTGAATCTTTCAGTTTTTCCCTCAGTTCCTACACAGACAGGACACAAATCGTCTTCTCAGCCTCCAACTATGTTAATTTCATAAGTTCTCAGATGCACAACTGTATGAGAGCAATTGGTGTCTGGATGGGCAACCACTGCCTAAAATTAAACTCCGTCAAAGCCGAGGTTATCCTCTTTGGCAACAACCCTCAATTTTGGACCCCCACCAGTTAGCTTTCAGAAATGGGTCCTCTCTCACCCCCAGTAGTAATCGATGATAAACCAAATTTCAGTAAACAAATCAATTCTGTTATCTCCTCTTCTTTCAACACCCTGAGAATAATTAGAATTTTTATTCATTTATTCCTTTCAACACTAGGAAAACAGTAATTTCATTGCAAGTGCTAAGATAGAATTCTGTAACGGGTTGTACCACAATCTTTAAGTACAATACCTGAATAAATTGCAGATCTTGCAAAATGTGGCACCCAGATTACTACTAGGCCTCCCTAAATATCACTCAATTACTCAATGAATTAAGGAGCTTCACTGGCTGACAATCAGGAACCACATCAAATTCTAAGCACTTTGAATAACATACAAAGCCCTGCACAATCGTGGCCCGGAATATTTAAAACAGGCTTTCTCTTGGTATGAACCCAGCAGAAACCTTCGATTGAGAGGAACTAAAAACGTTGTGTACTGCAGATTTAAAAAAGTGAAATGGAGAGGAAGCAGCTTTGTTTCATGAGCTACTAAGCACTGGAACCGCCTACCTTTGAATATCAGGGCTGCCTCCTCGTTGCTAACCTTCAGAAAGCTCCTGAAAACCTGGCTCTTTAATAATTAGCTCACTCACAGTCTCTGTCCAAGTTCATACTGAGTCAGTGCTGATACACCCCAGGGTAGAGATGAGTGCTTTACAAATCTGTTAACCTAACATAACATATTTCTTTGACAGAGAACGGAGTAGCCTTCCCTGGTACTGACTTTGTCTTACAAAGGCTTATTGGTATCCCTTTATCGAAAATAACAAGTCCAAAGAACATATGCTGAGACATTTCAAAAAACACATTTTTCTGCTTTAGCAGAAAAGAACTTTGCTTTTAGCCCATTGAGTACCTCCTTCATGTTTTGTTGATTTTATCTAAATGTGCTACTGCTAATTCCTAGCAAACATCTCAAAAGATCTCATTTAGAAACGTGCTGAAATCCAGCATTGATGTTATAGAAGCTGAATGGCATAACCAGGTATTCACAAAGCCCATATTTTGCATTAAACACCATTTTACTCATCTCCCTCCTTTAATCAGGCTTAATTATGTGTCCCTTGGAAACCAAATTTTGAGAAAACTTTTACTTGATCCAACAGGACTGAAATAAGAGGAGTGGATTTTACGGATGGTTATCTCATTGAGTTTCCTATAAAATACACAATGGGAGCCCCTACTGGAGACAATAAATGAAGCCTTTTGGAAAAAAAAATTCCTAGTACTTTTTCAACACAGATTCCTCCTTGGGTGCCAAAGGGTATACACACAGATGTCGAGTCTTGGTATTAGTTTGAAGCTTAATGGTGTGATCCAGCGGAAGCGGCATACATTTTATGATCACTCACGTTATCCCTAATTTATTATAATCATGAACTTTTCTATAACCAAGAGGTTTGGGCCCATTATAGCTCAATATCCACTTACATATATCAGGTCCTCCGATAGATCTTTGGTAGAGCTAATAGGGACTCGATAATGAGAGACGGATGCTATTTCCCTCATGAGGACCTATAATGAAGGAAAAGCCTGTCCAACAATCGTAAACACAATAAACATTATTATGGGGCCGATTCCGATCTCGGTCGGAGGCGCACCCAATACCATTCGGTCGGGAAAAAAGCCATGCGAATGCCTGTTTCACGACCGATCCGTACAGCATACCGAACGAGTAAGTACGATGCGCACAACAGCACAGAATCCGGCCGAGTCGTACTCACCCAATCCAGGTCCTGTTCTCCGACCGAGGCGAATCCGGAAACGCAGAATCGAGTCGCACGGAAGGGAAAATGCAGCCCCGTCCGGCCGAACAAGTACGATGCGCTTTCCGTACGCGCCGAACCCGTCGCTACGCACGGCACGTCAAAGCATCCGGGAGAGGCGCACATAAGCTCCGATTCGCGCCACAACACGATCCACGGCTACGAGGCGAACACGCCAGCGACGAGGACGACGCGAAGCGACGAGAAAGACGAACGTCACGAACCAACCATGAATCCCTTCGTCCCGATCATACCAATATGCTACATTTACTACCGGAACAGGCACGGACGCGTACGGCGCAGAAGGTAAGTCAGACACCAATCACAAAACACATACAACACGTACACGACACATCACACACACACAGAGGGATGCAGAATTTACTTACACCAGCAACAGCAGCACCATAGGGGCGGGATGCCCATCACTAATGCCACATATGCACACAGGGGCCTGAATGCGCACCACCACCAACACCCCTACCCAGGGGGCCGGATGCCAACCACCACTACCACCCTTAGCCAGGGGGTGCCAGATGCCCACCACCACTACCACCCTTAGCCAGGGGGGCTGGATGCCTACCACTACTACCACCCTTAGCCAGGGGGTGCCAGATGCCCACCACCACCACCACCCCTACCCAGGGGGCCGGATGCCTACCACAACTACCACCCTTACCCAGGGGGGGCTGGATGCCTACCACAACCACCACCCTTAGCCAGGGGGGCTGGATGCCTACCACCACTACCACCCTTAGCCAGGGGGGTGCCAGATGCCTACCACCACTACCACCCTTACCCAGGGGGGGCTGGATGCCTACCACTACTACCACCCTTAGCCATGGGGGTGCCAGATGCCTACCACTACTACCACCCTTACCCAGGGGGCTGGATGCCTACCACTACTACCACCCTTAGCCAGGGGGGCTGGATGCCTACCACCACTACCACCCTTAGCCAGGGGGGTGCCAGATGCCCACCACCACTACCACCCTCACCCAGGGGGGCTGGATGCCTACCACTACTACCACCCTTAGCCAGGGGGGTGCCAGATGCCTACCACCACTACCACCCTTACCCAGGGGGGCTGGATGCCTACCACTACTACCACCCTTAGCCATGGGGGTGCCAGATGCCTACCACCACTACCACCCTTACCCAGGAGGGCTGGATGCCTACCACTACTACCACCCTTAGCCATGGGGGTGCCAGATGCCTACCACTACTACCACCCTTAGCCAGGGGGCTGGATGCCTACCACTACTGCCACCCTTACCCAGGGGGCTGGATGCCTACCACTACTACCACCCTTAGCCAGGGGGCTGGATGCCTACCACCACTACCACCCTTAGCCAGGGGGTGCCAGATGCCTACCACTACTACCACCCTTACCCAGGGGGGCTGGATGCCTACCACTACTACCACCCTTAGCCAGGGGGCTGGATGCCTACCACTACTACCACCCTTAGCCAGGGGGTGCCAGATGCCCACCACCACTACCACCCTCACCCAGGGGGATGGATGCCTACCACTACTACCACCCTTACCCAGGGGGTGCCAGATGCCTACCACCACTACCACCCTTACCCAGGGGGGCTGGATGCCTACCACTACTACCACCCTTAGCCAGGGGGGTGCCAGATGCCTACCACTACTACCACCCTTACCCAGGGGGGCTGGATGCCTGTCACTACTACCACCTCTACCCATGGGGGGCTGGATGCCTACCACCAACACCACCCCCACTCATAGGATGGACAATGCATGACACAACCAGCACACCACAACCTAGGGAATGCAAGAAAAAGACATCCCCCCAACACCATGACAAGCGTGTGTAGACTGTGTCAAATGCCTACAACACTGAACATGACTTTGAACATACAATGTGACCCCCTATCACATGTGCCACACATATATGTGTGTGGCCCCCACAATGCAAGCAGGCCATGACCATTGTGGCAATGGGGTCCAAACCCCCATCATCACAGTGACCAAAATGTAAGTGTGGGGTCCATAGCTGAAGCACATTTTGAACAGTGTGGCAATGGGGTCGAAACCCCCATCATCACAGTGACCAAAATGTAAGTGTGGGGTCCATAGCTGAAGCACATTTTGAACATTGTGGCAATGGGGTCCAAACCCCCATCATCACAGTGACCAAAATGTAAGTGTGGGGTCCATAGCTGAAGCACATTTTGAACATTGTGGCAATGGGGTCCAAACCCCCATCATCACAGTGACCAAAAGGTAAGTGTGGGGTCCATAGCTGAAGCACATTTTGAACAGTGTGGCAATGGGGTCCAAACCCCCATCATCACAGTGACCAAAATGTAAGGGTGGGGTCCATAGCTGAAGCACATTTGAACATTGTGGCAATGGGGTCCAAACCCCCATCATCACAGTGACCAAAATGTAAGGGTGGGGTCCATAGCTGAAGCACATTTTGAACAGTGTGGCAATGGGGTCCAAACCCCCATCATCACAGTGACCAAAATGTAAGTGTTGACAAAGAAAAAGCTGCAACTGCCAAACTGCATGGATGATTCCTGGTCACAGAACATAAAACACATCAGTGGCAAAGTAGTGCATGTGTCCCATTGCAACATAAATTGGGGGAGGCAAATACTGCAGTGCAAATAAGACATACCTTTGGCCATGTGCAGACAAACAACACCCATGGGGGCTGACACTGTCAACATTCATCAATGACACAATGACAGAAGTGACCATCAGAATGCAGACCCACATATTTGCACCAATGGGCACACAAATGCAGATACCCTGTGGAGACTGTAGATGTGAGGTGAACAGATACCATACCATGGCAGCAATGGGACACACAAACCATGATCATTGTGCTGACCGATGACCTAGGAGTCCCAGGGACAGCAGGGGAAACCCACCAAACTACATACAGCCAATGGCACACCCAAGATATGCCAATGCAGTGGTGCAGATGCACAAACACAAACAGGCAGACCCACACTGCACATCATACACAACAGGTGAGGGGGGTGCCAGTGTCCCCAGGCAACCACACAACACATGAGGAAGCCTGAATACCAATCATACAGATGTGCATACAGTGCCACACAAAGGTAACTCATGGATCCAAATCCCCTATGTGGGCAAGCAGGCATTGTCAGATGAGAGGGAGCACAAATCACACATGTCACACAGGCACGTAGGAACAGCAACTGACACAGCAAGACACAGACACACCACAGCACTACCCCCAGGGCCCCCACAATGTGGTGACCCTGGGCTGCATTACAATCCCACTGTGATGACAAAGCTAAATGTCGTTCACACTGTGAACCACAGTCATGTGTCCTGAGCAACAAACTACCATCACACCTACACAAGCACAAATCAATCAGCACGGCCAGTAAGCCAAGGCCAACATGGAGGCAGGGGTCTAGCCGGGCAACAACTCTCATCTGCACACACTCAACACCACACACCTCGACCTCCAACAATGTGCAGCAGTGAAGCACACATGCACTGGTGACATTGCACATGCACCCATGACTATTCCAGGGTGGTGGGTGGGAACCAAGGTGCAGAAACACATCACACATGGCCACTCAACAAGACTCCTGAATGTCTGACACACTGCACACTACGCTGTACATGGACATGACGGCAATACCACACCAACCAATGGGATCCCAGCCACAGTCACACACCAATGAAGAAGCCAAGGTCACCCACAAAGAACACACATAGACAACAACCAACATTGCAGCCCGGACCCTGAGGAGTGCCAGCAGTCACACACACAACGTGTCACAATCACTGAAAGATAACACAAACTGGAAATCACATGACAGGGGCAAACAACAAGTGCCAAGGGGAAACCTGACTGTGACCCATCTGCGTCTGCACACAAACTCAGCCCTGACAGCAAACACACCTATGGGTGACACCCTGATGACCAGTAATGTGCCATGCACCCACATCACAGAGAACCCAGGGAGAAGACTTTGGGGGAACATAGGTCAACTCAGCAAGCATCACAAACAGGTACAACACTAGGGATCACAGCATGCACAGCTAAACGGAAGTGAACAAACAGACATGCTCATACAACACACACCTTGGGCGCAGGCAATGTCACAGGAGTACACACTGCCATGAGGGGACTCCACTCCTGTGTGAGGAAAGCTGTGCCATATGTTGCCTCAGTAGGGCCCCATCATGTCAGCTGAGCACTTGGTCACACAATCAACAATTAGCACCAAATGAAGGCTCCTGTCACATCAGCCTGGTCATGGAAGTGCCAACGAAATCATCAGCACAGATCCAACACACTTATATAGCAATGTTGCACTGACAACACAGATGAGTCCTTCCCCATTGATGCCCAAACCTGCATGTCCAGTGGAGATGGCCACACGGTCAGGGAAGTAGACGAATTGAACAATGGCAGGCACAACAGATGTGCAGGGGTGGAAGCCACAGATGTGAAATTGCTAATGTAAGTAGGAAATCCCATTGCCAAATACTGAACACATGACACCCTCAGATGCTGCTATGGATGACATGGATACACCACAGGATAGGACACATTCCCCCTGGACCACATGGGTTCCTGCACAGTAACACTTCATTATCATGAGACCAAATATCACCATCACTGCAGCAAGGGCATGGTTAGCATCATCAACAACATGTACATCAGAAGCATAAGCACTAGAGAACAGAAAGTTGCTTTATTCAGCATATGTGTGTATTGAAAAGTGAAAGTCCAGAAAAACCACAAAGGCCAATGGCCAGTCCATTGTCAAAGTCCAAACAGGGTGACAGTGGCAGATGTCACCCTACGCATGCCTGCACTGCACAAAACCAGGGACAATCCACTAGGAGGGGCAACCGGGGGGCAGGCCAGGCACCGCAGGGACAGGATCAGGGCTCACCAGGAGGAGGCAGGGAAGGGGTGGTGGGTGCTGGAGAGCCACTGACAACTGCAGTGGAGGTGTCTGACATGGTGTGTGCCGGCACAACTGGGGGGCATGACTCAGATGTTGTGGGTGCCGGCACGACTGCAGTGGACCCTGCAGATGGAGTGGACAGGTCCGCCACTGCAGTGCCCAAGTCAGACAGGGTGGTAGTGGACTCCACTGCAGTGCCTAACACCAGGGAGGAGAATGGGGAACAGGCAAGGTGGGCTGGACAGAGGAGGAGGACACCCTCACCACATCAGTGGCACAGACAAGCACAGCGGGGGGTGTGGTGCCGGGAGAGCAAGTGGCAGGGGAGAAGGCCGGATCCTCTTGGGGATGGTATATCTGTGGGTGGGGGAACCTGGGGCAGGGTGTGGTGGGGGCACCTGTGGAGTGGGGGCCTGAGGGATGGAGGAAGGAGTCCTGGTGCCTGAGCTGCAGGGCGGCGGCGGGGTCTTGCTCTTACGACTCCGGGGGACTTGCGGGTGGGGGCCTCAGTCTGTCTGCGCCTGGGGGAGGGTGTCCGGGGGCGAGGGGCACTCTGCTCCGTGTGGGTGGGCTTCCTCTTCCCCCTGAATGCTGTATCAGCTGGATCGGAGGGGAAGAGGCCGAGGTCACTGAGGAAGAGCCGCTGGGTCTTTGGGGTTGCAGGTGAGGAAAGGAGGGTGCTTTGGAGGGAGAGGCAACTGAGGACTGCGCAGTGCTCGTGGATGCGTGTGTGTGTTCCAGGGCCCCATCCCCTGTGAGTCTGGTTTCAGTCCCCTGACTGTGCGTGCGTGTGCGTTTTGTTTGTGGCGTGTGTGTCTGTGTGCTGGACGTGTGTGTGCTGGTGTGTGCCTGTGCCGGTGTGTGTGTGCTTGGGACGGGTAAGGTGCTGGGGAGTGTGGATGGAGCAGAGGCAGGAGGGGTGAGGGACTGTCTGAGGAGGGACACTGCTGCCGTCAGGGAGGAGTCCATGGACCTATTGCCCCTCTGTAGGTCAGACATGCCCGATGAGATGCCCTCCATGAACGACACCAGCTGAGTCAACAGAGCGGTGTGCGCATGGAGGACACTCAGCATGGCTGTCTGCCCTACATGGAGCTGGCGAAGGAGGTACACAGACTCCTCACTCAGGGCAGCAGGGGACACAGGGGCAGGGGTGCGGTGCCTGGCCCAAAGGAGACACGCTCCCGAACATGGGAGCCTCCACGGACCTGGGGAATGGGAGCCGATGGGAGGGCGGTGGTGGTGCTGGTGGTGGCGGGGACAGCAACACTAGCTGGGGTGTGGTGGCTGCTGACACCCGCCTCCATAAGGGAGTCATCCTCCGAGCTGCTGTGGTCCTCAGCTGAGGTGGATGGTGCTGAGGACTCCTCGGTGTGGCTCCCCTCGCCCTCCGTGCCACTGGGTCCCTCCGACCACTCCTCGGCTGCTGACCCAGTTTGGCTCTCCGGCTCCTCCTGGTCCGTGGAGCTGTCCCCTTCCGTGGCCGTGTATGTATTTGCAAGCAATGGGGAAACAGACAGACATCAGTCACCTGCACCAAACGCACACACCACTGTGAGCACAGCACATTACAGAGCAAGCCCTGGCATCATTAGTTGAACATTGCTAAAAGTGCCCTAACTGAACAGGAGAAGCCAATTGTCAGTCTGATGCCAACCATGGCACTCACATCCCACATGGCCTTGCACCCATCTGTCTGGTGTCTGTTGGATAGCAACACCCCAGTGTGGACACATGCACCACCTACACAGTAGTTGGACAGTGCAGAGGACACGGTGTAGCATGTGGACATGCACACATCACAACTCTTGCCACTGAGTCAGTACAGGTTTCCGGATGAAAGGGATGCCCAGAGTCAAATAGGAAATGCATGTGATGCATACCAGCGACAGACACCATGATGCACCCATGTCCTGATAGCCATCGCCACAATGGTGTGCATGTAGCACATGTCACTCCCCTGCAGGATCACCAATAAGTAGACACATGCCATGGCGGAGGCATGACTGCTAAGTCATACATCACTGTCTCAGTGATGTATGACTTGGCAGCCAGACAACAACACTCTGCACTGTGTCACAATAGTAGGTCATGGGGAATGCAAGTCCTGGAGCTGCACAAGTGCACATGTACATCCCCCACACAACACATCATCTTAACCCTCATCTGTCCAGGTCATACCGATTGGACATATGGGAGACCTGTGACACTACCCTCTGAACCTGAGCCCCTCACAATCTGCTGTGAATGGGAAACAGCTGCCTGAACTTCACATTTGCATACCCCAGTCTGCACGGGCAGCTGATTAAACACCTATGTGACACACAAGTATCGTCTCCTATGGTCACATCTCCAGTGGCATGCGGAGCCCCTACCGAGAAACACCCCAGCAGTCCTGGCAACAAATCCACAGCACACTGACACAGAGGCAGACACCTGAGGGGTCAAATCACTGCGCACAATGTGTCAGCTGATACACGGGAGTGGGAGTACAGAGTGCATTGCATGGCCTGGAGTAGGCATGACTGTCCTGCCCCACATGAATGAGGGATGAGCCCTGGACAGTGGATAGCTGGCTATGTATGTGTGACACACGTAATCTGCACACTCCTGGGGCCCAAACATTGTTCTCACCCGCTGCATGGGTGTGTGCCAGATACCCCAGGCACATGTGGTGGCTCAGCTCAGCTAGTGGACCGCATATCAAAGCAACACGCAGATTACATGTCCGAACACAGGCGTTGTGTGAACAATGGACCCACCCATGATGCCCACAACAGAGTTAGGGAAACAGATGCTGTCCCCCACCTTTAGTGAAGCAAACTGCAAGGACACAGTCCCAAGTGACACAATTCCCTGAATGTAAGGGCCACACCTGGGTATCAGATGAGGAGTGGGCAGTGCACAATAGAGGGACATGGCTCCTGGACAACATGACTGCTGTACTGTGGCAGTTTAACCAGGCCAGAGGAGGGCACCTAGCATGTAATACAGAGTTCACAGTGCAGTCTTTGACTCACCCCTCCTTGCTGCTGTCTGGCCTTCAGCTGCCCATCCAGGTCTGGAAACACCACCGCCAGGATCTGGAGCATGTGGGGGTCAGGGTCCGTGTTCCGCCCTCGGCGAGGAGGCGACAGCTTCAGCTGGACCCGTGCAATACTCCGGGTCCAGCCCGAAGGTCCTGCCACCTCTTCTGGCAGTTGCGGATCCGGCGCTTGTAGACCCCCACGGACCGGACAGCCCGGACGATGTCCTTCCAGATCTCCTGCTTCCGATGGGCATTAACCTGTCAGGATGACAAAGTGAAAAGGCCATTACTACACATGCAACATATCCGTGCATGACACAGTTGTATATACATGTCTCAATCACAGGGGCACATGATGTACACAGGCAGTGCAATGCTGCCCATGGACAGTTTGCCAGAAGTCACTACATGGTATCATTGCATGGGAAGTAAAACCTTGTTCAAATGCACTGTCACTGCACCGTACCTGTCCAGTGCATGTCACTACACACTATGGGGGTGACAACTACTCAGTGAGCCTGCTAGCCAGTGGCGTGCAGACTTTCAGCCTTGCTAGTCAGACAAAATGCACATTCAGAAAGGCAGTGCACAGAACAATCACCTGCTCCCCTGGTGTCCCATACAGCTTGCTGTACTGTGGAAGTAGGCTGTCCAGCAGGGCCTGGTTCTCCTCAAGGCTGAAGGCTGGGGCTCTCTCCACAGTACGTGCCATTGCAGGGTCCAGAGGGGGCAGAGACAGCAGCAGTGCAGTGGCAGATGTCGTCCTGGAGCATGTAGTGCAGGCAAGTGAGCTCTCAGGGGAACAGCCAGCAATATATATGTGCTGGAGAGGCAGATACTGTCCCATGTGTCCAAAGTGATAGGTCCAAGTCGTTTGCATCTTCTGAATCTGTGAGGCTGAGCGATATCTGTGCCTACTACTCCCAACATGCTATTGCCTCCACCCCCCTTCCCAGCATGCCCATGCTTCCTTCCTTTTGACTCTGCTTCCCTGTGGGGTGGGCTGCCTGTGCTGACAGGATGGCTGGGAGTGTTGTCCTGGCAGTTGTTTGGCTAAAAGTCCCAAGAGTGTCCCTGTGCTTCACACAACATTACCCAGGGTGGAGGTTCTTTGTGGGATCTTGAGTTAGGATGTGAGGCATTGCATTCTCCCAGGCGGGTTCTGTGGAGTTTGTGTTGAGGGGTGTGTGAGGGGAGGTGCTTGTGACTATGGTCAGTGCTGCGAGTCCTCCTTCCCACCCAGCCAGATATCCCACCATGGAACGTGCTTCCATTGCAGGGAGTGGAAGTTGTCTCTCAGGATGTCAGTCAGTGGTGTTGTGCTGTTTGTTGGTGCACAGTTCCCAGCAGGGCCTTGTGCTCCCCACAGCAGTAGCCAGTGTCAGCCATCTTGTGAGTCCTTATCCACTCCCTGTGATGTGAGCATGGTTCAGGGTGGTGTTGATGGGCCAGTTGTGAGGCTGAGCGATATCTGTGCCTACTACTCCCATCATGCTATTGCCTCCACTCCCCTTCCCAGCATGCCCATGCTTCCTTCCTTTTGACTCTGCTTCCCTGTGGGGTGGGCTGCCTGTGCTGACAGGATGGCTGGGAGTGTTGTCCTGGCAGTTGTTTGGCTAAAAGTCCCAAGAGTGTCCCTGTGCTTCACACAACATTACCCAGGGTGGAGGTTCTTTGTGGGATCTTGAGTTAGGATGTGAGGCATTGCATTCTCCCAGGTGGGTTCTGTGGAGTTTGTGTTGAGGGGGTGTGTGAGGGGAGGTGCTTGTGACTATGGTCAGTGCTGCGAGTCCTCCTTCCCACCCAGCCAGATATCCCACCATGGAACGTGCTTCCATTGCAGGGAGTGGAAGTTGTCTCTCAGGATGTCAGTCAGTGGTGTTGTGCTGTTTGTTGGTGCACAGTTCCCAGCAGGGCCTTGTGCTCCCCACAGCAGTAGCCAGTGTCAGCCATCTTGTGAGTCCTTTTCCACTCCCTGTGATGTGCGCATGGTTCATGGTGGTGTTGATGGGACAGTTGTGGGGGTGAGCAATATGTGTGACTACGACTCCCATGATGCTATTGGCTAAACTGACTTGCCCATCATACACAGAATTCCTTCCTTTCAGTGGTCTTCACTGTGTGTTGGTGTTGTAGTGGTGGCTACATGTCTGGATGTGTTTGTTAGTTCTATTTGTGCCACTGCCTAGCTGTAGTTGTAGTTGTGTTTGTACATGTGATGACACGGTTAAATGTAACTTTGAGATGGCATGTGTTGTGTTTATCTGACTGACATACACATTTTGGGATGATTCTGTTCTGGTTGCTGTGTAATTGCTATGAGTGCATGGTTTGACTCTCCCCTTGACAGTGATGTGTGTGTGTATTGTGGCAGAATATTGTGTACATTTGTTGTGTACTCACCAGGCTCTGTGATGTTCTCTAGTCCATAGACGCTCACTGGCGGAATGATGGCCCGCACCTTCTCCTCCCAGGGCCTGAGGTATACTGGCTTGGCAGGAGGGCCACTGCCGGGGTATTGGCTCAGGAGGTAGTCCTTCTTGAGCAGCTCCCGTACCCTCCTGCGCACGTCATACCACCTGTTCTGGATGTCAGTCTTTGTGCGCAGACATGGTGATTGTGCGTTCACCCTGTTGATGATCCTCTCCCACATCTTGGTTTTCTGGGAGATGGGTGTCTGTTGGACCAGTGTGCCAAACAGCTGTGGCTCTACCCTGAGGATCTCGTCTACCATGACTTCCAATTCACAATCTAGGAACTTGTGATTCTTCTTGGGGGGCATGGTGATGGGTGGTGATGGTGAGTGATGTGTGTGTTGGTGTGCAGGTGAGGGTGTGTGAGTGTGTGTTTTGCTGGGTGTATGTGAGGTAGCTATTTGTTGGTGTGCTGATGGTGTGTGGCTTGTGTGAGGGATGAGCTGTGGGTGTGTGGTTGCTGTCTGTTGAGTGCTGGCAGTAGAATAGCATTTGCAAAGGATCATGGTTGGGATTTGTGTCCTTTATATGGGTGGAGTTGTGGGTGTGTCTTTGTTCTCTGTCCCCACCCCCCAGTATTTATTGGCTTTGTAATTGCTTGTTTGGCCTTTTTTGTTTATTTTTCCTTAGTACTTTCTGTGCATGTTGGAAACGTTCTTGTGACCGAGTCGGACCCTGCATTTGTCTCGTACGGTCTTCTCCGTTTCGTTCACGCTGTGTTTGTGCAGTTTTCTATGCTGCGTACGCGTCGGTCGCGGTGTTTTGTGTTACTTCGGCTCGGTTTTGTATGCGTGTCAGTCGTACGGCTTGTCCTCCGTTCGACTTCGGTCGTGGTTTTCGCGCCTTGCATCGTACTTAGCGGTTTGGAGTTCGCGTGTACGTTTCGGTTGGATTTGTTCCGGGTGCGTGTCGGTCGGTTCGATTCGCGTGTTTTTCCGGCCGGATTGCTGTTTTCCGTGCGGCTCGGTCGTTCGGCTTGGGTTCAGTACGTGTCGGTCGGATTTTGCACGCCGTGCATCGTACTTGGCGTGTCGGGCGCCAAGGTACGTGTCGGTCGAAATAAATTCCGGCTCCGAGTCGGTCGGTGCTTTTTCCGGCCCGAATCGGAATCGACCCCTATGTCTGATATTTCATAAAATAAAGACAAACTCTGGATACTTATTATAGCTATTGTTGTCTAAATACTCCAAAATATGAATGGTCAATACACAAGTACATAAGAATTCATAATTTCTGTGTTATTTCAGTATTACAGGTAAGTTCACAACAAGAAATTACAGTTCATTGACAAATACATCATATAATCAATAACAGCATTGGGAGGGGAAAGAGAGAGAGAAACAAAGAACAAATCATTTGCAAATTTGTACGCAATTAGATTTTCATATGAACCTAGATCAGAGAATACTAATGTACAGCGTGCAATAGTCAGAAATAGCTAACCCTTCGGATGAAAAGGTATAGCTTAAGCAACATCACCAGCCAATGAAAGTGCAAGATAATCAGGATAGTCTCTCTCAGGAATTGCAAGGATAATAGCCAGCCAGCCAGAGTAGCATAGAGAGTACAGCAGCAAGGGCTCTCTTCTCATAGAAACAGCTACTGCCAAGTTCTTTTCTCACGGTAATAATTATACCCAAATGCTAATGTCATCATCGCTCTTCAGAAGCAGGAAAGAATACTTAGATAACTTCATGTCCTCTTGCTTACTTCCACATCAGCTTGCAACATTAGTTGATACAATTATTCATAGAAAGAAATATTCTAACCATAGGAAGAGGAAATCCTAGCGATACGCTAAGCACAGTTAAAGAAATACATCAGCTTTTTAGAATTAATGAAGGACAAAGTACATTCTTTCGCAGCCTACCTTAGGGAAAGGAAAATACAACTAGCACAGTTTTGAGGCCTTCATAACATAAGCATAAATCGTTGGTTTTCTCTGAGAAATAAAACACATGCATTAATATTTTAGGAAAAGAATGAAACTCATAAAAAAATAGGAATTAAAGATTCATTTCCTAATTAAATCCATAAGAATAATCTAACTTTCCCAATAATCAAACTATTAATACAATTTATTTTTCTCTTGTTATAAAGAGAGAATAAACATTTCACGAAACATTTTTCTGTAAGAGTTCTCTATCATTACTATTTCATATTTCTACGTGCACATTCTAAATGCAGATTTCATGCTTTCAGCATGTTAAGCGTTGCAATTTTTAATTTACTAAGCATGTTGTGCCTTTCTTGCACCACTTCACATCGTACCTTCAAATATCCCCATGTGCATGATGTTAAAAATCCACACTATTAGTCATTGTTTTGTTAATAACACAGTTATGAGTAGATTTGATCAAGAAAGATTATTTTCACAAAAATCATGCTTCATCAGGTGCATGTAAATTCCTAATGCGGGAGGAGGGGCGCTCATATGCACCCTTCTTTATTTTTTGTTTCAATCTGTTTTATTGATTTTGATGAAGAAACAGGTTTATATTTAAGGAGGTTACAGCTCAGGCTTTGAGACATCAACTATGGCTCAATAATATTATTACATGCGATATACAAAAAGACAGCATGAATAGCCAACATTCACCGCAAAGAGAAGTACATATGTTAATATATTAGCGTGAGGTTTCCTTTCGGGTGTTCAGTGAAAATGCTATTGAGTCCTCGTGTGCTTCTACCTGTGAAACTGGGATTATGCTGTGAAAACGTGGGAGAGGGCCCTTCACTAGGCCGTTGACATGGTAGTACATCACATTAGTGAAGGAAGCTGTTTTTTAACATATTGTTTTTAATGTTGTTTTATGTTGCTTACTTAAAATCATGAACAAATGTCTTTGTGCACCTTGTTACCCCTGCACCGGGATCCTGTAGCCTTTTGCTTTCCTGTCCGCCACAGCTTGTGCTGGTTGAGCAGAGAAAGCCTCTGGCATCACTTCCGGCTGAAGCGCAGTTAGCGCACCAGTGGTTGCGGCATACACGGCCATAAAAGCCAATGCCGGGACAGACGCGCAGCGGGCGCGCCACTGGCGCGCCAGCGGTAAGCCCGTCTGCGCCCGTCCGTGCCTCGTCGTCGCCAGGAGCCAGAAACCCTGGACCTTTTGAGGTAAATAATCAGACCACTCAACTTCTTCACTACTCAGCAGACTCCTTACACCTGCTGAGAGCACAGAACAAGGCTAGCACACCATTACAGCTTCTCTGCACCAACCGGTATCCACATACCCTAGAAGGCCCGGTGGCCTGTTACAATTGCCAGTTCCACAGTGACCAGGAGACTGGGATACCACCAGGAAAAGTACCCAGACCTTCTCTAACCAAATATGGCCTAAATAGCCTTCTTTGTACTGTTAGGTCACTGGCCAAGCACTCAACCGAGATATGGGATGTGATTTCCTCCCAGTCTCTGGATATCTGCTTCTTAACAGACATGGCTAAACCCCTCCAACCGCCCAACCATCACGCTAGCTATCCCTGATAACTATAAACTAATCCACCTCGAGAGAGGGGAAAAAATAGGCGGAGGTATTGCCATAGCTTTTAAAAACACAATTATCGTGACATAGGTCTCAACCACATGTACTGACTCCATAGAGTTAGGTATTTTTAAGATAAGAGTGTTCGCAACGGATAGCTGGAATGGAGCACTGATTTACCGCCCCCCCGGGGCCAAAGACCAATTTCAGTCAGCTATTGATAGAACAGATAGCCATGCATGTTCTAGCTTCAAACAAATTTCTCCTTCTAGGCAACTTTAATTTCCATGGGGAAGAACATACCAACCCGGAAGTTAGGAAACTTCTAACAGACCTAGAAACATTAGGACTCTCCCAAAGAGTCAATGGCCCGACGCATACAGCTGGTCACACACTGGATCTAATTTTTTCCAACATAGAACAGCTGGACTGTAAGACACCTCTCCCCCTTACATGGACTGATCACTTTCTAATCACTTTTGAGGTTCAGTCCCCTCACTCCCTGGGTAGTACTACAAACAGCAGACTGCTATGCGATGCTCATAGACCTTGGCATAAACTTACTCCTGAAGCTTTTAGCGATGCTTTTCACCCCAAGTCACCTAATGTTAACCCCGAGGTCTCTGAATTGCTGAATTCCTTCTACTCTGTCCTTACGGCGGCGCTGGACGCAACCGTTCCTTTTAAAAATCACGGTCCCACACATCACCGGCCATCAGCCCTGAGGTTCACGCCAGATCTAAAACTAGAAAAAACGAAATGCACGATCTTAGAAAGACTCTGGCATAGAAGGAAAGAGCCTCAAGACAAGGATCAGTACAAACAAGCGCTGTCTCGATATCATCAGAATATCAAATCTGCTAGGCGGAGCTTTATCATTAACCAAATCGAACGAGCCGACAACTCCCCCAAAGTCCTTTTTAGTATAGTTCACCATTTCATCTCCCCACAAGCGTGTAATCAATCTCCCGTGAAATCCCAAGACCTCTGTGACTCCCTGGCTAATTTCTTCCAGGAGAAAATTTCTCACATCTACTCAAAGTTCCCTCTTGCTCCCTTGCAGGACACAGGGACCACCATCTCTAAAGAAGAGCAGCCAAAAGTAACCCTCCATTCACTAGACAGTTTTCAGCCTATCACTTTAGAGGAAATACACAGCTCCTTGGCTGCAGCCAAGTCCGGGTCCCCCCGGGATCTCTGTCCACCTAAAATAATATCCCCTCTAGCTACCTGTTGCGCCCCAATGATCCAAGAGATCATTAATTGCTCAATAAAAACAGGCACTATTCCGACAGAGTGGAAGGCAGCATGCGTACGGCCTATATTAAAAAAGCAACGC
Source organism: Calotriton arnoldi (assembly GCA_963921515.1). Classification (NCBI taxonomy): domain Eukaryota; kingdom Metazoa; phylum Chordata; class Amphibia; order Caudata; family Salamandridae; genus Calotriton; species Calotriton arnoldi. Next base: position 59,686 of record CAWUFW010020137.1, read on the forward strand.
TGGACCAAAAATCTCTCGGCAACTATCGCCCAATATCCTTGTTACCTCTTCTGGGCAAACAGCTCGAAGGCCTAATAAACAAACAGATGGGATCCTACCTTGAACTCAACCATATCCTTGATCCCTCACAATCTGGCTTTAGCCCAGGGTACAGTACAGAGACGGCGCTCCTGGCCAAGACCGATTCACTGAGACTGGTGGTGGATGCAGGAATGCCAGTGATACTGATATTATTAGATCTCTCCGCAGCCTTTGATACCATCTCTCGTCCAAGGCTCTTGGAAAGGGTGCAAGCAATTGGTGTACAGGGTCTGGTGGCTTCAGCATTTCCTGACAGACAGGCAGCAAACTGTCATCCTGGGCCCGTACTCATCACGTAAAATGACCTTAGACAAGGGTGTCCCGCAGGGCTCATGTCTGAGCCCCACCTTGTTCAATATCTATATGGCCCCATTAGCTAAGATTGCAGAGCACTTTGGCTTTGAGATAATATCATACTCTGATGACACCCAGCTGATGTTTACTCTAGGCCATAACCTGATATCAGCAAAAAAGAAATTCGTATCAAGTATGCTAGGAATCTCCAACTGTATGACCGAGAACTGTCTCCAGCTAAATCCAGAAAAAACGGAGCTCAACCTGCTTGGAAAAGCCCCCTCCATCTGGTCGGACGACTGGTGGCCCCACCAATTGGGTGCTACTCCCGTGCCCAAACTAACTGTAAAGAATCTGGGGATAAAACTGGATCAAGCATTAACGATGAAAAATCAGATCGCGGCAACTACGAGCGCATGCTACTACAATCTGCGCCTTCTGCGCAGAATTTTTCCCTTCCTCCCCACTAGGATCCGTAGAACTCTGGTCCAGGCCATGGTGATATGCAGACTGAACTATGGAAATGCCCTTTTGGCAGAAGCTAGTGAATCACTGCTCTCCAAGCTCAAGGTGGTCCAGAACACTGCGGCCAGGCTTATTCTGAACCGCCCTTCTGGAACTCCCTCAGCGCCTTTGCTGAAGGAACTGCGCTCCTATTTTAAGATCTGTTGCCTCACGTACAATGCCTTAAAAGGCAAAGGCTCGTTATATCTCCAAAAAAAGATAACAGCTTACGCCCCTAGTCGCAATCTTAGATCCAGCGACAAAGCCCTACTGTGTGTCCCCCGCATCCGCCAAACACGCACTGGGGTAAGGCCTTTTCCTATCTTGCCCCAAGGTATTGGCACAAACTTCCCTTAACCCTGCAATCCACTCCCAAATACAGTAAATTTAGGAAACTACTCAAAGCCTACTTATTCTGAAGCATCTGGTACGTGTTTCCTGTTAGGATCCGCAGCAGCGCCGAGAGGCCCCCGGGTGAGTCGCACGCTATAGCAAATAATTTTAACATAACATAACAAAGAAAAGAAAATAACAATGCGGAACAGAAATACGATTAAGCCCAATTTGGGTTTCCCCCGCTCTCTCCACCAATCCCCCAACAATGAAAACAACATCAAGGTACATACGATCAATTGATGACCACAGCGGATCATTTGCTACAGATGTGTGCTATCACAATGCTGCTATCTCACCTGTGTAGTGTAGAGCAGCAAAGTAGGCTACCATATCTATCCCACCTACTTCCGCTTCCACATCAGTGTGCTCTGAGTCTGATTGCTGATCCAGTCGGAAGTCATGTAATATAGCATCCCAGTTGGCAGCTATAGGTACCTTATGCAGCCCCAGAGTGTCTTCTTTGTGTAACGCAACACTTTCGGCTTGTGCCCACACCAGCAGCGATTGCTGCCATGCCAGTAATGGGGGTGGTTCAGGTGATTAAGCATTTTGCCACTATCAGACTCAGATCAAGAAATTGAAATGTAACCCATTGGTTCTTATTTCTGCGAATAAATCCTAAGATGCATGTCTCCCATGTGTGTAAATTTGTGTGGCCAGTGCAGGCAGCCAGTCGGGTAGTTACATGTCACCGGCATGTTTGGAGGAGATGAGGACATGCCCACAGCATGTGAAGGAGGTCTGCATCTAGTAAATGACATCTGGGGCAGTGTGCTTCTGTTTGTTTATAGTGTCTGTTAATTTTCGCCAGTGCAAGATAAGCTTGCTGGGTTATGTAGTATAGGATGAGGTGGAAGCGGGCATTCTGAGGCCCACTCTTTATCTGTTTATGGACGGGCCATGTCCTCCTCTAAGCACTGCCTCAGGGGTGTGAGAGTTACTGCTGTGTGTTGGCGGAAGGAGGATGCGAAATATCTCATGAGGTGCCAACCGGTTCCCATAACATGCAGATATTGACGGTTCCCTTGTCATGTCCCCCCATTTTCCAACCAGCACTGTAAATAACGAGATATGTAGCAGAAACAGGCACAAACGCAGCCCTTCCTCCTCCACCAGTGTATCATATGGCACTAGGTCGCCATCCCGATAGAAGTCCCCCAGTAAATGCAGATCAGCAGCACTCCACACAGCGATCTCTGCCGACTATATGTTAAGGTTGCCTCTTGGCGTGCCCAACAATAGCAGTGCCAGTGCATATGGGGTAATTGATCTTGTAAGGTACAGGCCACGCCGGTAGCATTTGCATGCAACCTCAAGCAGTAGAGACTCTGGCAACTTCTCACGTGCACAGGGTGAAAAAGTCGAAGCACTGCTGAGCGGGTCAAGGCCAGGGACAATGTTACAGTGTTGGAGAGCTGCTCCCCCGCCACCCACTAGGCCACTTACTGGAGTTGAGAGGCCAGATAGTATTGCTCCATATTGGGCACTGCAAGTCCACCCTGATCTGTAGGTAGGTACATTTTTGCCAGTGCTACTCTGCACCGAGACTTGTTCCATATGAACACTCGCATGGTTCCTTCAAAGGATCTAAACTAGGGGGTGCAATATATAGGGGAAGGTTAGTGAAGAAATACAGTAGCCGGGGCCAGACCACCATTTTGAGCAGAGCTACTGGACTCATGACAGACAACGGGAGAGTGTACCAGAACGACATTTGGGATCTGAGGGCAGCCGCCACTCTGGTTATATTACCGTCTAGTAAGTCAGCTGTTTGATGATATATCTGAATCCCTAGCTAACAAAACACACTAGGTTGCCACTTGACCTGGGTTCACTAAGGGTTAATGTTTGATCAGGATATGAAGGAGTAAAAGGGAACAAGAAGGATGTGGCCCAATTAATGCATAGGCCAGAAATGGCAGCAAATTCAGGGAGCGTCTGGGCTAGGGTATCGGGTTCCGATCTCGTGTCTCGGATATAGAGGAGGAGATCATCTGTGTACAAAGAAATCTGGTGCATTTCACCTCCTATTAGAATACCCCGTTCTTCGCCCTGGGCCCTCATAGCCATAGCAAATGGCTATATAGCCAAATAGAAAAGTAGTGGGATAGCAGACATCTCTGTCGGGTGTCTCTGCCTCAAAATAAGGTCAGAGACATATTAAGCTGTTTTTACCCTAGCCAGCGGTGCTGTGCAAAGCAATTTCATCAATCAGAGGAAGCAGCCTCCTAGCCCATAGACTCACACTTCTTTATTAATGCATCTTTAAACTCCTTATGTGCCTCAGGTATTTTGCTTGCTCAAATTTCTTCAAGGGCAAAACATGTCATTATTTATCTTTCTTGCATTGAATATCTGGGCCAAAGGTGACGGTGACAATAGTCAGTCAGCAGTATTTTCAGTTTTTTCTAATGAATCTGGAGATTATGAGTTCTTAACCAAGCTGTTCTTAATACTAAAGGGAGGAAAGGTTCTTAGTTACTGTCAATGACCAAATTCCATACAATCCAAAGGGATCCCCCATGGAACATAAATCCAAAAACATTTTGTGTAGCAGGTACCATGGTACTCCCATGGGACCCAGCGCGGCCATCTTGAGAGGTACAGTGGTTCTACTGCCGGACAGCACCAAGACTGACAATCCTGACATATCTAACTTTTTTACACACACAAGTTTCACCTCCATGATCCGTAGGTGCATATAATCAATCAATCAATCACAGAATTTGTAGAGCGCACTACTTACCCGCGAGGGTCTCAAGGCGCTGGGGAGAAAAAAGGGGGGTGCTGCTACTGGTCGAACAGCCAGGTCTTGAGTAGCCTCCTGAAGGTCAGCAGGTCTTGGGTCTGTCGTAGGCTTAGTGGAAGGGAGTTCCAGGTCTTGGCGGCGAGGTGTGAGAAGGATCTGCCGCCGGTGGTTGTTCTTCGAATGCGAGGGACGGTGGCGAGGGAGAGGTCGGCGGTGCGGAGCTGGCGGTGGGGGACGTAGAAGAAGAGTCGTCTGTTGAGGTAGGCTGGGCCAGTCTTGTGGAGTGCCTTGTGTGCGTGGATGAGGAGTTTGAAGGAGATTCTCCTGTCGACGGGGAGCCAGTGCAGGTTCCTCAGGTGGGGGGTGATGTGGCTGTGGCGTGGTACGTCGAGGATCAGGCGTGCGGAGGCGTTTTGTATGCGTTGCAGTCGCTTGATGAGCTCCCGCGTAGAGGGCGTTCCCATAGTCGAGTCTGCTACTGACGAGGGCCTGGGTGACTGTTCTTCTTATATCTGTCGGGATCCACCTGTAGATCTTGCGAAGCGGAGGGTGTTGAAGCAGGAGGAGGAGACTGCGTTGACTTGCTTGGCCATGGAGAGCGTTGAGTCGAGGATGACTCCCAGGTTGCGTGCGTGGTCGGTGGGTGTCGGGGCTGCTCCCAGCGTCGTTGGCCACCAGGAGTCGTCCCAGGCTGAGGGGTTGGAGCCGAGGATGAGGACCTCTGTCTTGTCCGTGTTCAGCTTTAGTCGGCTGATCTTCATCCAATCGGCGACGGCCTTCATTCCTTCATGGAGATTGGATTTGGCGGCGAGGGGTCCTTGGTGAGGAGATGATCAGTTGAGTGTCGTCGGCGTAGGAGATAATGTTGAGGTCGTGCTGTCTGGCGATGCGTGCGAGCGGGGCCATGTAGATGTTGAACAGTGTTGGGCTGAGGGAAGATCCCTGGGGTACGCCGCAGATGATCTCGGAGGCTTCGGATCGGAAAGGTGGGAGGCGGACTCTCTGGGTTCTGCCGTCGAGGAAGGAGGTGGTCCATTCCAGGGCCTTGTCTCGGATCCCTGCGTCGTGGAGGCGTGCGCGTAGAGTGCGGTGGCAGACAGTGTCGAAGGCGGCGGAGAGGTCCAGCAGGATGAGGGCTGCAGTCTCACCGTTGTCCAGCAGGGTCCTGATGTCGTCGGTGGCGGCGATGAGGGCAGTCTCAGTGCTGTGGTTGCTGCAGAACCCTGATTGGGATGGGTCCAGGATGCTGTTTTCTTCGAGGTATCGGGTTAGCTGTTTGTTGACGATCTTCTCGATGACCTTGGCTGGGAACGGAAGCAGGGAGATGGGCCGGAAGTTCTTGAGGTCTCTCGGGTCCGCCTTGGGTTTTTGAGTAGGGCGTTGATCTCTGCGTGTTTCCAGCTCTCTGGGAAGGTCGCGGTCTCGAAGGAGAGATTGATAACGTTGCACAGGTGGGGTGCGATGGAGCTGCTGGCTTTGTTGAAGATGTGGTGCGGGAAAGGGTCTGACGGGGAGCCGGAGTGTATTGTGCTCATGGTCTTGATGGTGTCATCGATGTTCACGCTGGCCCAGGCTGGCAAGGGGTCATGGTCGATGGTGTGCGGCGGGTCTGGTGTATCTATCTTAGTAGGGGCTGTCTGGGTGTTGAAGCTGTCGTGGATGTCGGCGATCTTGCGGTGGAAGCAGGTGGCGAGGGAATCGCACAGGGCTTGCGACGGCGGGATGTCGTTGGTGTTGGAGCTGGGGTTGGAGAGTTCCTTCACGATGTTGAAGAGCTCCTTGCTGTTGTGTGCGTTGTTGTCGAGGCGGTCTTTGAAGCAGATTCTCTTGGCGGACCTGATGAGGTGGTGGTGGTTACGGATGGCGTCTTTGTGGGCTGCGTGGCTGTCCGGTGTCTTATCACTGTGCCATTTCTTCTCTAGTTTCCGGCAGGTACGCTTGGAAGCTAGGTGTTCCGGGGTGAACCAGCTGTCTCTTTTGGTGGTGTTGCTGTAGGTGAGTTTTTTCAGCGGGGCGAGGGTGTTGGCACAGTCGTCTATCCATCGTCTGAGGTTGCAGCCAGCGTCGTCGGTGTTGGATGGGTCGGAGGGAGGGCTGAGAGCGAGGTTTGCCCGTAGTTGGTCTTCGGTGACTTTGCTCCAGCAGCGGCGTGGGATCTGTTGGGTGCGGTGGTGTGTGGTGGGTTTCTGGAAGGTGAAGTGGATGCAGCGGTGGTCGGTCCAGAGGAGTTCTGTGGTGTGGCTGAAGGAGACGTGGGAGCTTGAGGAGAAGACGGGGTCGAGCGTGTGGCCGGCGGAATGAGTCGGTGTTGTGACGAGCTGTCTCAGTCCGAGGTTGGCGAGGTTGTCGATCAGGGTGGTGGAGTTGCTGTTGTTGTTGTTCTCCAGGTGAAAGTTCAGGTCTCCGAGGAGGATGAAGTCGGTAGAGGTCAGGGCGTGCGTGCTGATGAAGTCGGCGATGCAGTCGCTGAACTGGGGTCGGGGCCCAGGGGGTCTGTAGACAAGGGTGCCTCTAAGGGTGGTGTTGGAGTCCGTGTGGATCTGGAAGTGCATGTGTTCGGCGGTGCAGAGAAGGTCGTCGGTGCTGGTCGAGACCCTGATGGAGTTCTTGTGGACGATGGCGATTCCTCCTCCTACTCCGTTGACGCGGTCTCTGCGGGTGATCTTATAGCCGTCTGGGATGGCTATGGCGATGTCGGGTGCCTCTTTGGGTGAAATTTGCACAGTCAGAGGTACCATAGAGATAAAGTGGTGGTACCACAGGAGTACTGCGGCACTGCGAAAAAAAAAATGAATCAGTAAAATGTGCGCCAGGAGTCCGTGGGGGGAATTGGTGTCCACAGGGGTTAGCATGCAAGGCCTGGCCTCTATGTGTCATCACTGATGTCATTTAACGTGTAATGAATGATGTAATATAAGGGTCATAAGCAGTGCATGGTTGTGTGCAAGTTATACTTAGCTAAGTAAACTGTAACTGGTGACTTACAGTATTTAGGGGCTGATCACGATTGCGGATGGACTCCAGTCTGCCTGCCATCGTCTTTGGGAGCAGGACCGCCCACCTACAAGGCGGCGGTCCCACAGGGGGTATTAGGATGCGATCTCCACCGTGGCAGTCACAGTTGCCATACTTTGCATTGTGGCAGGTGCTGCTGGCTGCAGCACCTGCCGCAATGTAAAAAAGGCACTGTTTACAGTTCCCTGCACTATGTTGCAGGAACCATGCGTTGCCTGCCACATGGTGCAGGAAAATGTAAGGGGCACCATAGGTACCCTCCAACCCCCAAACTAAAGTGTCCGGGATGAAGGCCCGCTACAGGCCCCCAAAGTCCATCCCAGCCAGCCTTTCCATGGCGGGTGAACCACCATGGAAAGGCTGGCGGGGAGGCACATCGTAATCCCAATGGGATGGGAAGGCCTCCGCCGCACCGGCGGGCTCAAGGAGCCCGTCAGATGCATGGCGGTGGGATTTTCCGACCGCCACCGACCGACCTCCATCATAATATGGCGGATGGGAAATGGCCTCACGATGGCGGCCGCCATCATAATCAGCCCCTAAGTTCTTAAAGATTAGCTTTTGTGTTATTTCAACAGCTAGATATAACATATTTAAACCTTTGATTTTTTTGTGTGACTATACAGTTGCCTCTGTGTAGTTAGAGTTGGGACCAGGTTTCCATAGTAAATTGAAATTTTGGTTTGCTTATAATAACTTTGACAACATCTGACGAATCATTACAAAACATTCTGAAAAAAGGTTCATCCACCTCAGCCCCTTTCAGGAAAGTTTTGGGTTGATCTATCAAGCGCGGACCAAGAAAAAGGACTGGTCCCGAAATGCATTCGCATGCAATATCCCATAGGAACTTTAGACACAACAACTAATGGCTGAATACCAAATTTAGCATAAAGCTAGATCCTGATACAGAAAGTGTGCTTCTGGTGATTTTGTGTAAATCTGTTCAGTAGGTTTTGAGAAATTAGGTTTCAAAATTTATTAGATCTGTAGCAATGCAGTAATACTGCACTACTGCAGCAGAGAACGGCTATACTGAGGGCTCAAAAACATGATCTGATGGCCTGCCCCACACGCAGAGAATGTTGCGACCACCATTTTAGGATTTGGGGACCCTGTGTCTTGAAAAACAAATGAAAATAAGGAATAAGGGGGCAGGGTAGGGGTACCCTGAACTCTTGGCCCAAATGGGTGAACCCAGCGGGACCGCCCCCTGGAACTCATCCTGGGGTCAAATTAAAAAGATTGTTTTGGGTTGCGCGGCAATACCACAGTATTAGCTTTGCGATCATTGTGGCCCACGGTGTAATTTTGCACTAGTACTGCGATACGAACGCACAGCCCCAAAAAAATAATAATTAGATGAGGACTTTGAGTGTTGCAAGACCATGTAGTCCAGCAATGCCGACCGAAGCCGTGCGTTGGGCAGGACTACCCTAGTTAGGTAGGTTAATAAAATATGAACTTACATTAAACAAAAACCTAAAAGTGAACTAAAAAGCCAAAGGTTAAAGTGATGTTATGTTTAGGTGTGGTATTCCTAGCTTACTTTACATTACAAAACTCTCAGAAATTCCCTGAAAAAACACAAAAGTTCAAGTAATGTAACAGTTCCTTGAAAATGTCAGTTAAACTTTACATTTCAAACTCATTACCATCGTTGATAACATCAATACAACATCTGAAATGACATAATTGATGACAACATGCCACCACGGGGCTTGCATTATAATTACTTCAGTTACCCATTTCAGTGGTTTTTAGAGTTTAGAATGTAATGTTTGAATTGACATTTAACTGTAGCGTCACTTTAACCTTTTTTCAATGTATCATAATTCTCTGGTTTCAACATATAAAGTGCCATGTGAAGTTATGTGACACAATAATTCTCTGGTTTCAACATATAAAGTGCAATTTGACATTATTAGGAAGTTCAGTTTTTTAATCTGATGTATAATGAATTGTCAGTAATTAATGTAATATTTCGTTCTGTTCAGTGAATCATTTATAAGAAATTGTAAATTTTAAGTTGGATGATAAATCGCAGACACAATTTAGATGCATTAATTGATTGGAATAATATATATTTGACTACGATGAACAACGTCTACCATCAGGCCTTGCAACCAGTAAGGGAAAAAGGACAATATAAATAGTGATCAAGACTGAGGTCGAATGTGTTATATTTTTTGTTGCTGAGTTGCAAGGAATAAACTAATCACTGGAAATCGTTTCCCAGAGTGCCGCCTACTTCAATTAATTCATGGCACAGTAGTGGTTACCTCCAGAGGTTGGCACCAGCATGAACATGCTGCGTGTTTCAGTACAGCGCTAGCCACCAGGAGATTTCAGATATATATCATTTACAACCCACCGTAAAATTACTATAACTCGCACACCTCTGTATTGTGAACTGGCTAGTCAGACTACAATAACTATAACTCACTGCTCTTCCATGCACAGTTTATACCTTTTCATATTACAACACTTATACCACTTTAAATCACACCATTTATAGCAACACTGATAACATCTCAAATTGTATCATTTATGAAAACAGTGTGCACTGTTAAGTGTATTGCTATGATATACCCTATCTAGATAGATAGATATATAGATAGATAGATAGATAGATAGATAGATGGATGGATAGATAGATAGATAGATAGATAGATAGATTTTTTTCACAGAAAAAAACAAAGGTTACCGGGACGTTACAGTTAGGTTCAGATTTTACACACACAAAACCATAGAAATTCAGCAGTTACAGCTATAGTTATCTCAAGAAACTATAACCATAACTCCTGAATTTCTATGGTTTTGTTTTGTGTGTGTAAAATCTGAAACTAACCATAACGCCCCAGTAACCTTTGGTTTTTTCAGTGAATTTCTAAGGTTTCTTAATGCTAGTTCCTAACAATAACATCCTTTTAACCTTTGTTTTGCTTCAGTGTATTTCTATGTTTTTTTAATGCCATTTCCTAACTATAATATCCCTGTAACCTGGCTGTGTGAGTGGGTGGGTGTGTGAGTCATTGTGTGGGCATGTGAGTGTGTAGTGGGTGTGTAAGTACATGTGTGACCTTCTGTGTGGGCGTGTGAGTGGGTGTGTGAGTGGCTGTGTGGGTCTGTGAGTGGGTGTGTAAGTGGCTGTATGGGTGTGTATGTGGGTGTGTGAGTAGGTATGTGACTGCCTGTGTGGATCTATTAGTGGGTGTGTGAGGGCTTCTCTGGGTCTCTGAGTGGATGTGTTAGTGACTGTGTGGGAGTGGGTGTATGGATGTGTAAGTGGGTGTGTGAGCAGTTACGTGGGTGTGTGAAAGAGTGAGTAAGTGGGTCTGTGAGTGGGTGTAGGTGTTTTTTTAATTAGAATCTGGATCTGCAGATCTGTTGCGTATCCACATGTGGGTGGTTTGTGACTGTATGGGTGTGTGATTGGGTGATGGAAGATACTTCTTTATCGTACCTCGAGTATCCACATTTATTCAGTCTTAATCCAGCTACCAAGCTCCCGGTCTTTGTGGGGTCTAACGATTGCAGATTCTACCTGGTGGCTGCACACATTAAAGAACAGGAGGGATCTAAAGGAGGATGTACTCCATAATTGGAGGACATTTTTAAGTGTAGTGACCCCACAAAGACTGGGATATGTGACCTGTCAGAGAAGAGTTTCACATCGGTAACCATTTATGGTTAAAGGACTGTACCAATGTGACAGTTCATTCACTGCAGCGATTAATAGCGCTGGTTGTTTGACCCGTGGAGCTTGGATGGTGGATTAATATTGAATATATGTGGATATTCCAGGTACAATAACGAAGTAGTGTCCATCATTAAGTGTAGGAATTGGACAAATTGGCAACAGCAAAGTTGGTCCCTCAATAATTGTGAATGAGATACGGCTGGGAGGAGATGTAAAACTATTAGTCCTGAAGAAGGAGGTATATTTACATTGGGGCCACCAAAACGCATTGACGGAATTCAAAAAACATGACTTACAGTGCATGGATGATGACAATATGTTATTGAACGTACCCATTAAGGTCCTGTGACACTAGCAGTGGGAGTGCATTTTCTCATGAAAGGCGAATTGGACAGTCTTGAGAACTACTCCCTTTTTATACTGTTCAGCAGTTCGGGCTGTAGTCCTATTCAAAAAATGAAAAATCCCCATAGACATAACATGGGGAAAGTGTGTTTCAAGACCCCCCCTTTTTTCTCGGCCCCCGCTTGACGGATCACCCCAAAACTTTCAACACAGCAGCTGAACCAAAAAGAGGAAGTCTCGTGAAAAAGGCTTTGCGCCGAAACGCGATTGGATCGAAAGTTCATTGATCTTAACACGCCTGGGCACGGACGTTTCTCTGGCACCCCCGGCGTTTTGGCTGCACACCGTGCATATGCAGTTTGGCAGCAATATATATATATAGCAGATAACTATTATATTATATTATATATTTTTTCATATATATTTATATATATTTTTTATAACTTAAACACTGTCTGGAGTTGTGGTATCTCAATAATGACGCATGGTGGGATATGAATTAGCTGGTGGGATGTAATAATGTGATTACTCATTATAGCACTGTTTGTTTAATTTTAACTTCCTTTGATATTTTATCGTAAAGCCAGTGATCAGACAACTTTGTTAGGTGAATCACATCATTGTGCGGGTACTTCACCAGCATTTGACTACATCCGCTAACTACATGATATTAGAGCATTGACCATATATTATCTCATGAACTGTGGAGCTCAGCAAAATATATTTATATTAATATTTTTGTTAACTATATGCAAGCTGTCATATGCCTTAAATTACGGTTCCCTTTAAAAACTGAAAGTAAGTTGGGATGGTTTTTTTTTAAGGGAGGGCGGGTCAACCAACCTCTTTTTAAACACCTTGCACCTTTGATCACATGACCCAGACGAAGGCCTTTGGCCGAAACGCGTAGGTCGTTCTGTTTGTTTCCTGATGCACCTGATATCTTGCACTTTGCACTCATGATAAATGCCAAAGCGACTTAAACTTGCCTGAAATTCTTTGCTGAGGAAAAGTGCTGCCTTGTCTGTGATCTTCTGGGACTGTTTGATGGTATGGACTGAAGAATAAACACAGCAAATCCGTTTTCATATATATATATATATATATATATATATATATATATATATATATATATATATATATATATATATATATGGACAAATTCACCTCGTTTCAACAGAAGATGATATCGGTACTCCTGTGGATCTTTCACTGTGGTTTATTTAACGTTGTGCGACTCAAACATCCACGTGTTTCGGCTGCCAGACGCAGCCTTGTTCACGATGGTGAGCATCAAACATTTTTACATTTAAATACGTATTTACATTTAGACATAGAAAGTGGACTGCTTTCGTGAATTGCACACATAATGTTGAATAAACATGGGGGCCATCTTGGAGCATGTTTAAAACTGATCTTCACAAGCTTTTATCTTTTGAAAAAAACATTATATCTGTTTTATTAAAAGTCTCTACATAAAAGCTTTAAGAACCATTGTATACCTCTATTGAGTTTACTGTTATCTCATACATGTTCTAGGGGCAAGTGCCCAACAACTCTTGGCAGCCTCTTGTTTAGACATTTCTGTTTCATTATGTAACGATTTATTCAACTTAATTTACATATTGTGCAAAATCTTGCTTTCATGTACAGGTGCGTAAAAGATTTCTTCAAATTTATTTAAATTTATTTGAATTTTTCTGCTTTTTCTGCTTTTCCAATTTTTTAAGGTTTTGATATGACCTATAATCTTTTACCCTTCCGTATCAGAAAATTCTAAGGCAAGTGCCTCATGATCCCTGACTTAAATTTTTTTACGTTTTCTCCTCTCTGGGAAAATGAAAGAGTATTAGTTACTCGTTTCCTTATAAACAAGATCTTGCTAAAGTGCTATAGTGCTTATAAAGTGATTTTGTGCTGCTATAAAGTGCATAAGTTTTATTAACATGCTACCTAAATCCCAGCTGATAGCCTGTTATTACTCTAAAATTAGTGGGATCTCCTTTAAAACAGTAGTTAGAAACCAACTATCTTCTTGATAGTGTTCTTGTCTCTAAGACCCCATGCTTTCCCTATAATAGAATAAAGGTTAGCTAAAATCTATAAAAAAGTGAGAAAACCAAATTCCTTATAAATATAAAGTGCTTGAACTATACTCCGTTGTCCTTATTCTTATATTTACATTTCATGCTCTACTGACGAATGCGCTGTTAGAGGTTCAAAGGCTCAATAAAGACAGGTGAACAATTCTTCATCCACATTAAAACCATTCGGGTCTTTACTGTCTAACTCCAGGATGAAGTATGTTTCAAGTTTTCTTAACTCTTTCTCCCTGTCTCCACCTCTCCTTCTCTTTGGCACTTGTGCTAAGCAGCTATATTTTAATGGTGTGGGGTTGCTAGAATGTTCCTTTTCAAAATGTCTCGCTATTGGGTAGCTTCGATCTCTATTCACTATTGCTCTTCTGTGCTGTAAAATCCTTTTGTGTACTGGTAGAGTTGTACTCCCGACATATATCTTATTGCATGGACACTTCACAATTTTTTTAAAAACTGTTCTAAAAGTTGTAATATTTTCCCCATGCAGACAAGCTTTGCACTTCAAACATTTTTTAAAACCTTCTTTCTGTTGAAGCCACGTGTATTGTTGCGTGTCTCCCAGGCTATCACTCTTTACTAGATAATCCCTTAATGATTTCGATTTTCTATATGTGATTTGTGGGTTTCTAGTAGCCTGGTGTCCTATTACCGGATCTTGTCTAATAAAGTGCCAGTGCTTTTGTAAGATTTGCCGTACTTTTAGATGCTCTTTGTTATAGGTCGTTATAAATCTGTGAGTGTTCCCTTGCTCCTTGCTCTTTCCCTTTGTACCTGTTCTAGATGGTTCAAATAGTATCTTCATATTCCTAGCTTTTTTGGAGGCTGCTTCTAGTAGTCCTCGGGAATACCCTCTTTGTACAAAGCGAAATTTCATTTCCTTCTCTATTTTATCATATTCCCCTTCTGAGCTGCACGCCCTCCTAGCTCTATAAAATTCTCCAAAGGGAATACTTCTTATTAGAGAGGCCGGGTGTGTACTTTTGGCATGCAGGATTGTATTTCCCGCCGTAGGCTTTCTAAATATTGTTGTATCCAGCTTACCACCCTCCACCACTATTCGTATATCTAAGAAGTCTGCTGTAGTTGTGTTCTTATGTCCCACAAAGTTCGAATTTAAATCATTTTCATTTAGGTCACTGATGAATTGATCCACTTCTATCTCCGTGCCCTGCCACAGCACGAAGACATCATCAATGAACCTTAGCCATAACAAGATCTTATCTGCCCACTGCTCCAATGTAGGTCCCCCGAGCACCTGCTCCTCCCACCAGCCTAGATGTAAATTGGCATAACTGGGGGCAAAGCAGGTGCCCATGGCTGTCCCTTGTTCTTGTTTGAACAGTAGTTCATTTTCAAATAAAAAAATTTCTTGTTAGGCAGTCTTCCATCATGTCCAATAACATACGATTGTGTTCTGTAAATTTCATGGGTTTCATCCGTAAATAATGTTTGGTAGCTTTTAGTCCATCTTGATGTTTTATACTAGTGTATAATGTGGAAACATTCAGCATTACCAGGACCATGTTTATCTCCCATTTTACATCATAGATATGTTTTAAAAAATCGGTTGAATCCCTTAAATATGATGGCAAAGTTTTCACAATAGGATTTAAAAAGAAGTCTATGTACTTAGAGACATTTTCAAATAAACTATTTTGAGCAGAAATTATGGGCCTCCCCATAAAATATATATATATAAATTGAAGAAGGCGTTTTACGCCGAAACGCGTCTGTCGGTGCGGGGGGGTATGCACAATAAACAACTTGCTGAAGTAACCCGTGAGTGCGTCCTTTTTGGTACCACTGTACTATTGTGAAAGAATATATATATATATGTGCGGAAAAGTCCTTCCAAAGAAAAGACCAGAGGACACAGCTGGGAATTTTCAGGCAACCATTTATTCACCATAACAGGCATGATGCATTTCGGCGTGGGCCTTCTTCAGATGCCTAATTACTCCGGGTTACACTCGCTCCCTTCCTTTGAATGTTCCAAGGCACTCCCATTGGCTGGAGTGCAGCAGGCTCCATTCATTATTGCTTGCAGCTGCAGTCCGATGTCTAAATCCCAGCTTGCATTTCACCGGTAAGTGTCGGTTACGGAGCCATGTTATGCTTCTGTAAGTGCTGATGTGCCAAGCAAGGGAGGGAGGAGGCTAATCTTTGCCGAGTGAATCACATAATGAAGGTGTTCGTGGCTGCCTTGAATCCCCAACGCCTCAACCCCAAGCTCAGATCTCAAACCGGGCCGTGACGTGAAGATACAGTGATCCCATGTCCCCGTGCAGTCACGGACTGCTAGTCGCAGCGGCCACTTGTTTGGCCTGTTCCTGAGGTGGGCCTGCAAGGTCTAATACCTTGGAAAAATTTGCCACATTGCCAATCATTTTCACAGGCCTCTTTTAAGACGGGTCCTCTGTACATGTGCTACTGGCCAGCGCGTGAAGATATGCGGAAAAGTCCTTCCAAAGAAAAGACCAGAGGACACAGCGGGGAATTTTCAGGCAACCATTTATTCACCATAACAGGCATGATGAAATTCGGCGTGGGCCTTCTTCAGATGCCTAATTACTCCGGGTTACACTTGCTCCCTTCCTTTGAATGTTCCAAGGCACTCCCATTGGCTGGAGTGCAGCAGGCTCCGTTCATTATTGCTTGCAGCTGCAGTCCGATGTAGAAGGACTCTAAATCCCAGCTTGCATTTCACCGGTAAGTGTCGGTTACAGAGCCATGTTATGCTATATATATATATATATATATATACTGCTCCCTGATGCCCTCCGGTGAGAAGCACTCCTAAGCCAACGCTCAACTTCAAGCTTTAATAGGCATAAACAGTTCAGGCATACCGATCAGTTTGCAGCTCATGTTCATTTTGCCTTAATAGGCATAAACAGTTCAGGCATACCGATCAGTTTGCAGCTCATGTTCATTTTGCCTGACGTGTTTCAAGTTTCCTTCTTCAGAGGCTTTTGAAATGAAATGTGTGCGCGTTACTGACCACGCCCATTTATACTCATAGCACGCCCATGGATGGGCTGTTCCATTGACTCCTGTGCATCCTGGGCAATGTAGTCCGCACAATGCGCCAATAGTACTGCTGGTAAGTTTCTAAGCCCACAGATGGGCCTCGGTGTGCCGTCACTGTTCTCAATCCTGTTGGCAAACCCACGTTTGCTCCATCGCCATAACGTTTCGGCTCGTCCGAGCCTTGATCTCATGACATATATATATATATGCCACTACCCTAGCCCTCTCCCACACTCAAAGCATCTTTTACCTATGCTCCCTCTAGACACACATGACAATGGCTCAACCCTGCGCCCTCAGGACATTGTCGCAATGTTTGTCGCAAACTGATTAGAAAGGCGCATTTCTTCGGCTTTCTTTGAATACCACACCATAACACCATAACTTGCAAGACTCACCCTCACTGAGGATTATACACTGGAAACCTATACACTCCCACCTCTCATCTAAAACGCGCGACCTAATCTCTCTCCAGCATGCCCTCCTCCGCTCAGTTCAGACTCCAGACTAGAGAAGTTAGGTACGAATAGCCACATAATTAATTATCTGACCAACCTCTCCAATAACGCAATTAAATCTTTGAAACATAGACTACTCAAAGCTAACCCAGAAACCCTTATCTCTGACCCCTATTTCTGTCTGAAAAAAGGTGCGTTTACTAGTGACCTGATCTTTCATACTAAAAGAAGAACTCAGTGGAGAATGGCGTTCCACTCTTTACTCAGAATCGCCTCGGCTAAGAAATTAGACTATTGGCTGTGACCTCACCCACATTTGGAGCAAATGCTACTATATCCATCTATAACAATGGGACTATACTAATTCAGGCCACCGATCGCAACCTGGCCATCTTTGATGACAGATTCGCCTTCATTAAAAAATCGCTGGACCAGAGTGACACCCCTATTCACCCTAGGAACGACCTTCCACTAACTCTAACTCAGGGCCACCTTGATCCCTCTCTATTGTCCCACAACCACCGGTCGACTGCCCCTCATACTTCGAACAACACTCATAGGGCCCTAGCTCCACCAAACCTAGGCTCCACAGACTCACCCACCGTGCCCCGACCACCCAGAATTGACCAACTCCATACCCGTTTTTCTACACCTCCCATACGCCCTTTCCTCTGAGCTCTCTCCTACATAATTCCCTTTTTCCACAGCTGGCTTGCCCACTCTCCACCAGGAAAGCAGTGTCCCCTAACCTCCCTTCTAGCATCCACTTACCTTGTTCTCCTTTACATCTGAGGCGGAAATCCTCCTCTGGGGTTGTCCCCCCTCCCCTTCATCCCCTTTCCGTGAACTCACCTACATCCACCCTAGTGAACCTCACTTCTCCTCCCCTCCACAAGAGCCAGGATCCACAAGTGGACCTGCTGCTAAGCTCAAGGAATTAAACCAGAAACTTCTAAATCTCAAAACTGCCATTCAAAATCTCATTAACACCACCGCGAACCTGGCCCTTGATCTCGCTACCAACAAGACCTCGCAGGAGATCCGGCATCTGATCCAACACCACCACATTCTACCATCCCCTTCCACTATGTTACCGATTGACCCCGGGGTGAAACCCCCGGGCCAGAACTAGAATACCACTCCCTACCCTAACGCCCCATCTAGACCCGCCAGATCCAAAAATCATCTATCAGAACTAGATATTCTCTCCTTCCTCCGAGCTTACAACGCCCCTCATACGGCCTTATCAGTCCCTTCTGGATCTTCACAATCCGCCCCTTTAAATACCCCTGGAACGAGCAATCCCAAACAAGGCAACACAGAGGCTATACAAAGCATCACACCTAACCGGCACAGAGCCCAAAGACTCAACGCCAATGCCTTAAACTTCAATAACCTCAGGCAGATCCCCATTACGCAGCCCTCGCTGACTGAACACAAATCACACCTGAAATGCCTGCTACTTAACTGTAGATCAGCGGTGAAACATGCCACAGACCTTGCAGATCTCATCCTGGCTCAGGAACTTGACCTACTTATCCTCACCGAAACTTGGCTCACTGACTCCTCTGGCCCCATCCTTGACATTCTAGTCCCTCCCAGCCACAACATTATCAGACTCGATCGAGTTAAGAAAACGGGAGGTGGCATAGCCTGCATCTACCACAACTCTCTCTCAGCAAAACAGTACCCCTCAGCTAATCTCTCATCCTGTGAATATTTATGCATCGATATCACTAGCAAGCATAGACCCTTATGCAGCCTCCACATCTTCGACCACCCTCCAGGAGGCAACCTCCCTCTAATTGAACAAACTATGGAAACCATCGCCTCCAACCTGGGACGACACTGCCCCCAGATCTTCCTTGGAGACGTCAATCTCCACTGGAATGATCCGCATGATCAGGCGGTTAATAGTCTCAAAAACTTCCTAACTGACCTCTCCCTGACCCAATTCTGTGACAGTCCCATGCACAACTTAGGCTCGACCCTAGATCTAATCATCGCCAATCCCAACTCCATTCAGCTCGATTCTATTCTCCCCTGTGACTGGTCGGACCATCACTATATCACCTTCCGTATCCTTGAAAGCTGGAACTCCAAAAGATCTCAACCACTAAAACAAAAACAGTGGAAAAGATCGCTCCATAATACAAACATAAATGAGCTCATATTTCACTGCAATATCTCCCTACTGCCGCCTGCTAACATGGTCAACGTTCACGACCTCACTGAGCACTATAACAACGCCATGTTGTCTGCCTTGAATGCAGCGGCCCCCCTTAAACTAAAAAAGAAAACCCATCAAAGACTCCAAACCATGGTTCAATGACAGCCTAAATGCTGACAGACGCAGCCTTAGATTAGCAGAACGTGCATGGAGATCAGCTCCATTCACTGGTCTACTAGAAACTCTAAGACTAAAAAGGAGTAGATACAATAAACTCATCAGAACGGCAAAAGCAACCTTCTTCAAATCCCAACTTGACAAAGCCAAAAATCGCCCGAAAAGACTCTTTGAGTTGATTAAGTTACAATCTAATAACACTTCTGGCCAATCACCGCACATCTCCTGCCCTCAGCCTAACTGCGATGCCATTGCTGACTTCTTCCTCGAAAAGGCGAGTAAGATCTAATCGGACCTTAAGTCTGCTCTAATCAAACTTTCACCCTCTCCTGCCTCCTCCTTACCCGCCCCCCCTCTTACGCCGCCCTGTCTCTCCCCCAAAAACAATGCCTCTTGGAGCCAATTCACGCCCCTCAACGACACTGCCATCCTCAGCTTACTATCGTCCCTGAAACTTTCAAATCACTTCAATGACCCCCTCCCCCCCAACTTCTTTAAAGAAATGATAGGATCACTAGACCTGCTCTGGTCCAAGATCATCAACACTTCGCTTCTTCAAGGTGAGATCCCGGACTGCATGAAGGCGGGCCTAGTTCTCCCTATTCTCAAAAAACCCACGGCGGACCCTGAAGACATGAATAACTATCGACCAATCACAAACATCCCTACCCTGGCAAAACTCCTTGAGAAATGTGTACATGAACAACTGCGCAAACACATTGAGCAATTCCAACTTCTCGACCAATTCCAATCAGGCTGCCGCTCTGGCCACAGCACTGAAACAGCCATCACTTATATAGTGGACGATGCCCTAACTTTGCTTGATCAGAATGAAGCTTGCCTACTAATACTACTCGATCTCTCATCTGAATTTGACACGGTCAAACATGACAATCTACTTAATCTCTTGGAATGCAGGATGGGGCTCTCAGGCACTGTCCTAAAATGGTTTGCCTCTTTTCTCAACAACAGAACGCAAAGAGTCAAATCCAATCAAACTCTATCCAACTCCAGTCCCTGCACGCTGGGTGTCCCCCAAGGGTCCTCACTCTCCCCCACGCTCTTCAACCTTTTCATTGAACCCCTGACTGTAATCCTCAAAGCATCCAACATCCAATAGCACATGTATGCGGATGATACCCAACTGTACATGAAATTATCTTCACGATAAGATATTAAGTCACTCAACGGAACCCTGCACAAAACCTTAAATTGGCTAACCACCTCAAACTAAACGCCCTTAAAACTGATTTCCTCCTCATTTCACCCACTAGGAAAACCCCCACTGTTGTGAAATATCTAACAAACCTCCCCGCTCTCAACTGCACACCACACATCATTGAGTCCACGAAATAACTGGGAGTTGTGCTAGATAAGAACCTAAACATGCAAGATCACATCAGAGCATCTACCAAAGGAGCGAACTTCCAACTGAGCATCCTAAGAACACTTAAACCCTACCTTCCACAAGATGACTTCAAATCGGCGGTGCAAGCACTAGTCATCTCAAGACTTGAATACAGCAGTGCTACTCTATTCGGCCTTCTGAAACTCAGTTTAGCCCCCCTCAGAGCATCTCTGAATGCTGCGACTAGACTTGTCACTGGTTCCAAGAAAACCAACCACATCTCGCCGGACCTAAAATCACTCAACTGGCTTCCATTTGAGGCAAGGAGCCAGTTAAAAATTGCTTGTATGACCCATAGAGCACTACACTTCAATACCGCTCTCTACCTGACAAATAAGCTCCAACTATCGGGTGGCTCCCGGCCCTCAAGGAGCACCAGCACACTGCTCCTTAAGCCGAAGAAATTTAAAAAACTGAAAACCTACAAACGTACTTTCTCTGGCATTGCCTCGAGAATCTGAAACTCCCTACCTGTAGAAACAAGACTGATTCCCTCAACACTGGCCTTCAAAAGGGAAGTGAAAGCTCTACTGATGAACACTGCGCTTAACTAGAAGCTTCTCTCCTTTTGTCGCCCTGCTTATTTTAGCTGATTTAGATACTACCTGGCTTCTGTTACAGCCCAGTGTCGCCCGCCATTATGTCATTGTTGTTCCTGATGTATATTGCCTAATTGCTACCTGGCTTTTGTCACGGCCCAGTGTCGCCCGCATTATGTGATTGTTGTGCCTGATGTATATTGCCTTAATTTTCTCCCGCAGCTATCTATCTATGTCTTCCTCAACCCGCATGTCAAGCGCTCTGATACCCGCTTGCTCGCGCTATACAAAACTTTAAATAAATAAATATATATACATATATATATATATATATATATATATATATATATATATATCATAGAGGCAGTAGCCACTTTGTAGTTGTAAGTTGATGTTACCAGAGATAGGAATTTCTCTGATTTTTCACATTAGTAACTTTGCACCTGTTTGACAAATATGTGTGAAACTATCAGACCTATTCCTCTTTCTACATTTCTATATTGGCGGAGTATGTGAGGTTTTGCAGAGATTAAACAAGTGGGTGCAAAGGAAAAAGGGGAGTCCCAAAATGCATTTGGGTGCAAATGCATTTCCCACAGTCTTTATACTCACACTTAGCATGAAAACAGCTGGACAGATTTGAATGAAATTTGCAGCTAATAATGTTATTTTAATTAGATTTAAGTGAAATATATTATCCTGATTATAGACACGCAAGGTAGCACATACAGCACTTTGAGCACTTTAGGCACTTTTTAAACTTCCCTGGACATCCACATATATCAATGATATATATACCAATCATGAGACACAATGACAAATTCAATATGACCGCAAACATGTTTACAGGGACAATGTATTTACAAGGATTTATCCAATGCATTTTAAAATAATCTTAAAAATGTGTAAATTCATCAATGTAAACAGAACACGTGGGCGCGCTATACATTTTTAGTATGAAACCATATTTTATGTATATAATGTAATTTTATATAACATCAATTTTTTACATGTGGTTTTATATTTGTAAATCTTAGCTAGGACTTTTTTTCTATGCTTTTATCCTGATATATATATCTATAGGTTTTAATGACAAATATATATGTGGATATACATTATATCCGAATGGTAATTGGCATGTGATAATTATAAACTAAGCGTAGCTAATGATACTTATTTAACCATTATTGAAAATAATCATTGTAAGTCTAAATAATATTCCAAGTCATGATACATTGTATATATTTTGTTTATGTCCATGATTTACGTTGAACTTTGCACTTTCCACTATGCACTATGTCACTTTAAAAGGCGAAAAAAACTTACCGCTAAATCATGTCATGTGATCAAGGCTCTTGAGGAGTCGAAACGCGTAATGGCGGCAGAATAAAGCAGTAAACCTCACATACAAGTGGTCCGTGTCCGTGTGTTTTGGAGAGGATTGAGAGCAACGACGGCGATCGTGATATATATATATATATATATCATAGAGGCAGTAGCCACTTTGTAGTTGTAAGTTGATGTTACCAGAGATAGGAATTTCTCTGATTTTTCACATTAGTAACTTTGCACCTGTTTGACAAATATGTGTGAAACTATCAGACCTATTCCTCTTTCTACATTTCTATATTGGCGGAGTATGCGAGGTTTTGCAGAGATTAAACAAGTGGGTGCAAAGGAAAAAGGGGAGTCCCAAAATGCATTTGGGTGCAAATGCATTTCCCACAGTCTTTATACTCACACGTAGCATGAAAACAGCTGGACAGATTTGAATGAAATTTGGTAGTATTACACATTATGGTGTGCAGTTGATCCTTTTGCGTACTACAGGTAAGTAGGTAGGTATTTTTTAAGCTATAGGGTATTTAACTTAGTGATATCTGAAGTCATGTTACTTTTGCAAACTGTCATGGTATTTCACTGCATTTTGAGGTAGTACCGCAGTCCATAGCAATGACAAGTCATTGTGTGATTGGCTAATGACTCACTTTACAAAAGTTAAAGGCAACTATATTGTTTTTAGGTCTACTTTGGCTATGTTCTGCGTTTCGCCCTTAGATGTAAGTATTAGGTCTGATATTTTTCCCTTACCTATTACCACTTTGTTGAAATTGTATTAGATAGGGAAAAATATTTATAAGTTTCTATATATTTAAAAACAATTACGGAGTACTGCAGTACTGCCTCAGGAGTACAGTTGTACTTAAAAACAAATGAATAAATGTGTAAGAAATAAAAAATACACTGTAATAGACTACATTTTTTAAAATATAATGTACTACAGTGTATCTTATATTTTTAACATATTTAAATATGCACAAAAAAGTTTACAGAGTACCACGCACGGTAATACCTACAAATTACCATGCTACTTAAATACATTTAAAAAACTTCTCCATAAACTGCTGTACAAATATATAGAAATGTATAAATACATTTCTCTACCTATTAACACTTTAGTAAAGTTGTAATAGGTAGTGAACAATAAAACCTTCTACTTATCTATATCGAAGACTGTAACCCGCAACGCAACGATCTGCAGAATGCAGCCAAACTGTGCTTAAAACGTCATGGCTGCCTTTTACCCTTGGTAAACACAACCATTAGCCAATCAAACACTGACTTCTCATTTGCATGTACTGTAGTATACTGCGAAATGACCACAGAATACCGCAGCACAATATATAACTATGTTTTTTAAACCGTATAACTTTAACAATACTTACACTATTCTCACATACTACCAAAAGTTACCATTTACACCACATAATGTATATTCTTTACACATTACATCTACATCCATTCACCGACTTTCACGCTGTCTGTTTCAATTACCACACTCCACTGTGAACCACTCAACTCTACGCTATTACACTCTATGCCATTCCACGTCACTCCACTGTACGCTAATCCACTGTACGCCACTCTATTCCACTCTATGTCACTCCTCTTTACAACGCTCGACTATATGCTATTAAACTCTACGCCACTCCATTCTATGACACTCCACTCTATTCTAAACCACTGTATGCAATTCCACTGTACGCAACTCCACTCTACAATGCTAAAGTCTACACTATTGTACTCTATGCCACTCTACTGCATGGCACTTCACTGTATGCCACTGCAGTATACACTATTCCAGTGTACACCACTCCACTGTACGTCACTCCAGTGTACACCAATTTACTCTATGGCAAGACATTGTACGCTACTACATTGTACGCTACTACATTGTACACTACTCCATTGTACGCCACTCAACTCTACACCACTCCATTCTATGCTACTACACTCAGTGCTATTCCACTGTACAACACTCCACTCTACGTCACTCTACTCTACTCCACTATATGCCACTCCACTCTATGTCACTAACCTGCATGCCAGCAAACTCAACATTATTCCACTCTACACCACTCTGCTGTAGGCTACTCCACTCTATGCCATTCCTCTCTACGCCACTATACTCTACGATATTCCGCTGTATGCCACTCCACTCTACACCACCCCACTAAACACCGCTCTACAGTGAGCTATCACACTGTATGCCACTACAATCTACCCCACTACACTCTACCCTGCTCCACTTTACAACAATACACTGTACGGTATTCCACTCTACAACATGCCACTATACACTTTATGACACTCTCCTCTATGCATATGCCAATCTATGCCACTCCACTCTGCACCACTCCTCTCTGCTATATGCTATTCCTTTGTATGCCACTACACTGTATGCCACTCCACTCTATGCCACTCTACTCTACTCCACACCACTGTATGCCACTTCACTCCATGCCACGCCAGTCTATGCCACTCCAATCTACGCCACTACTCCACTGTATGACACTCCACTCTATGCTATTCCACTGTATGCCACTATAATGTACCTCACTCCATTGTACGCTACTCCACTCCACGCCACTCTACTCTATTCTACTCTACTGTACACTATTATACTCTACCACACTCCATTCTGCAATGCTTCACTCTATGCCACTCCACTTTATAAAACTCCACTGTATGTTATTTGACGCTATACCACTCCACTGTATGTTACTCCACTGTATGCCACTCTGCTGTACCCCACACCACACCACGTCATGCCACTATACAGTATTCCATTGTATGCAACTCCACTCTACGCCACTCAACTCTACGCTATTCAGCTCTATGCCACTCCACTCTACCTCACTACACTGTCCGGCACTTCACTGTACTCTATTCTTCTGTACAGTACTCCACAGTACCCCACTCCACTGAATGCCACACCACACCACTGCATGCCACTCCTCTCTACGCCACTCCACTGTACGCTATTCCAATGTATGGGACTCTGGTGTACACCACTACAGTGTACGCCACTTCACTGTATGCCACTCCACTCTACACTACTCCATTGTACGCTATTTTAGTGTATGCTACTCTACTTATGCTAGTCCACTGTATGCCACTCCAGTCTATGCCACTGCACGCCACTCTACTGTAAGCCGCTTCACTATGCGCTATTCCACACTACGCCACTCAACTCTATGCTATTCTACTAATTCACCACTAATCCTGTATGGGTTCCAGAGTAGCGTGCTACTTGCTGAAAAAGCGTTTCAAATTCTTATCAAGGGTAGCAAGCGCTATATAAATGCAAACCTTTTTCCCTCTTCTATCCATCCACTATCCTTCTCAATCCAAATAACTGACCAACATATCCACCACTTTTATTACTTTCATATTTCACTATACTAATTCACCACTAATCCTTTATGGGTTCCGGAGTAGCGTGCTACTCACCGAAAAAGCACTTCAACACCTTATCAGGGGTAGCAAGCGCAATATAAATGCAAACCTTTTTTCCCTCTTCTATCCCTCCACTATCCTTCTCAATCCAAATACCTGACTAACATATCCACCACTCAAATGACTTTCATACTTCAGTATACTAATTCACCACTAATCCTTTATGGGTTCTGGGGTAGCGTGTTACTCGTCAAAAGCACTTCAACGCCTTGACAGGGGTGGTAATTTCCATATAAATGCAATTACAATTCAATACAATACTGTATGTCACTGCGCTGTACTGCACTCCACTGTACGCCACTACACTTTATGCTACCACACTCTATGCTACGCCACTCCACTCTTTCTCACTCTACTGTACACTAATGTACTGTACGGCACTCCACTCTACGCCACTGCACTCTGCAACACTCCACTGTATGCTATACTGCTCTACTCCACTGCACTGTATGCCAATCGACTCTACGCCATTCTATTGCACCCCACTCCACTCTACTATACAGTATTCCACTGTACGCAGCTACACTCTATGCCACTCTACACTACCCCACTCCACTGTACGCCACTCCACTGTATGCTATTCCACTGTACACTACTCCACTATACCCCACTCAACTCTGTGCCAATCCACTATATAACACTGCACTCTATGCCAATCCACTGCATGCTATTCCAATCTACACTACTCTAGTGTGCAGCAC
This sequence comes from Calotriton arnoldi, assembly GCA_963921515.1. Classification (NCBI taxonomy): domain Eukaryota; kingdom Metazoa; phylum Chordata; class Amphibia; order Caudata; family Salamandridae; genus Calotriton; species Calotriton arnoldi. Next base: position 86,155 of record CAWUFW010020137.1, read on the forward strand.
TCCCCTGTACGCCACTCCAATGTATGGTATTCCACTGTACGCCACTCCATTCTACCCCACTCCTCTCTATGCCACTACTCTCTATGCCCCTCCACTCTATGCCACTTCCCTGTATGCCGCTCCACTTTATGCTATTCCACTGTACGCCACTCCACTGTATGCCACTCCACTGTATGCTATAACATTGCAAGCCACTCCACTCTATGACAATCCACTCTACACTATTCCTCTGTATGCCACTCCACTGTACACCGCTCCACTCAACAGCACTGTTAGAAATTGGGTTACTGGTTGACTAGGGTATGCACCTTAAACTGGCAGAATCCACCACTCCAATCAGGGCAAGTAAGTTACACACCAAAGATAACCTGTGCTTACCCTCTGGTAGCTTGGCGCAGAGCAGGCAGGCTTATCATCAGAGGCAATGTGCTAAGCGTTTGCAAAACAAACTCACACCAGTAACACAATGAATACACCACAAAAGAGACTCCACACATGGTTATATAAAACATATTGTACATAATATAAAGACCAAAACAGCATGGATCATAAAAACTGTGCCTATTATGCAATTACTGAACTAGTACTTGTTATCCTGTCAATGCAAGAATTAAAACAACATACATTTTAATATCAGGGCATGATATGCAGCAGATTAGGTTAGTGGAAACCACATAAATCACCACATGTCACCAAGAGCACATGAATCAGACCAGAGTGCAAGTAATGCAATCTGGTTTGGAGGCAAAACACATGACTTGCAGTTGAAACTTAGGACACAGCATACCTGCTCTCTTATTATGTGTTATACTGCACAGAAGCGCAAGAATATGAGGCAAGAAGCATCTGTACGCCTATGGTAATTTAATATGGTATGTTTAGCAACTTGTAATGATTTCCAAATGCCGGCAGTTTTTGTGGCTGATCAGGACATCCATTGAGGTGTCACAAAGGACACGTGCCCCAAAAACAACAGGATCCAGTGTCCCCCAAGATAAATCACAAACACGGGGGGCACACACTCTGTTGGTGAGAGCAGGAGATGCCCTTGGTCCCCGCATGCTAGAGTGAACAAGGGACAACAGCCTGCAAATGTGTGGCACCGTTGCTAAGGGTGCTAGCCACTCGGCGTTGCCGCATGGAATCCCACATTCGAGAGAACCCCGCAGGACTTCCCCCCTAGGCCCAGTACCACTCACTACACCGCGCACGGCTCCACTCGGGGCTCAGAGTCTCTCCCCATCCAATCCGGGTAGATCCGGTGACTTACCCCAGCCTGAGAATCAAGGCGCTCTTCTCCACGAGTCATGGGAATGGCTGCAATATGTTGGGTTCCGCTCGCTGGGTAGGGAAAAGGCGCTGACTTCATGGGGAGTCTCTGTGTACCCTTGGCAACGTGCTTTGAGTAAGAGTGTGGCTCGTGACTCTGCACGCCGGCTTTCCAGCAGCTGGTGCCTTACAGAGGGGGTTCCCCTGAGTGGAGACAATGCCTGCAAGGAGCGGGTGCCTAAGCCCGGCACCTCTTCATGGAAATACTGCACGTCATGGCCTCCCATGCAGATGTGTGGGCCGTACTAAGGGATAACCCACAGCCAAAGTCAGAAGTGTTCCTCGCACGCTAAGAGAAAATTAAGTGCTCACCACGCGCTGATTTAAAAGGCACACTTTAGTCTCTGGGGGCAAAGGGCTGGGGCACACAGTGAACCAGGGAGCTGCAAAGCAACATTTAAACCCATGCTGCCCCTGGGAGAACACAGGGGAGAAACACAAGGCAGGCAGCAGTAGGTAGGTGGACCAGTACAACCAGACCAGCAGTCCCAATGGCAAACTCTCCTAGCAGCACCACAGTCCCCTTGAAGAACAATGTCAGGGAGCAGCTGGCAGCAGGTCAACAAACAGAAAAGCAATCCAGTGAGTCCTTTGGCCACCCAGCAAGTAGTAGGCAGCAGGGAAACAGCAGAAGAGCAGTTCACAAGAGTCCTTTGAGCAGCGCAGCAGGCCTTCTGACAGAAGTTAAGTCCCAGTTCCAACACTGCTCTGAAAACATGGGGTCAGATCCCCTGTACTTATACTCAAATTTGTCACTGTGCAGGGGGAACTTCAAAGGAAACCTTAGAAGTGCACAACACTCCCTTTCAACTTCAGCCCTGGCTCCAGACATCAGTAGGGGGTTGTTAGAAATGGGGTTTCTGGTTGGCTAGGGTATGCAGAACCCTCCAATCTAGTCAGGGTAAGGGAGTTACACACCCAGGATAACCCCTTCTCACCCCCTTGGTAGCTTGGCAGAGCCGTCAGGCTTATCTCAGAGGCAATGTGTAAATCGTTTGCGCAAACCACTCACACACCAGTGGCACACTAGGCACACCACAAAAGAGACTCCACATAAGGTTATATAAAAATATCTCATATATTGGGCATTGACCACAATCACATAAATCACTTTGCCAACTAGGCAATTGTCATAATAATGCAGAGATCATAAATCACTTTGCCAAATAGGCAATTGTCATAACAATACATTTGGTGCAATAAAGCAAATACTTATTTGCACAAGTCATAAACACGTCACCATTATACATAATATGTAGTTCCAAAAAAGGATGCTTGTCATCCTATCATTGTCCGGTGTAAATTACATCAATCATAACATTAGGGCACGAAATACAGTAGTAACGACCAAGAACACAGGGAGAAACACCTGCATCAACATAGTGGGGCTGATAAAGCAACAATAATGAATCAGGCACAGGAAGTACCCTAAACACGAAAGCCCCAAGCGCACTTGCGCTTCTTTCATAGGTTATACAGTAGTGATTGTCAGCCTGTAGGACATAGGGATGCCTGGCTTTAGGGTATTTTGCGGGGGAGCCGCAGGAACTGGAACTCCGTCGAGGGTTTCCCTCCCATCCTCTAGCTGGTTTCCAATTGCTCAAGACCCACATAGTGTGCACAACGAAAGAGAAAAAGAAAGGAGGGTGAGACCTCACCCGGTCCTTCCACTCTGTGATCAAGGAATTCATGCAGCTGCCTGCATTCAGGCTGCGTCGCTGCAACTCAAGCCCCCAGGTATGTGCAAAACATGGAGGGGAGGTGCCCGCACTGCCCATGTGGGTGAGTAAACCTCCCCCAGCAAAAGGGCTGGCTGCCTCGCGGTGCACCGACTGAACCAGGATCTCCATCCGGCAGTCAGAGCCCTAACATTGGGTGATGGCGAAGTTCCTCCACTTTCCTCCACACATTTCCCCCAGCGAGGCCCACAGCTGACTGGTGCCCTCCTCTTGATCCTCGAGGTGGAAGGCAGGTGGAGCTGGTTACTTGGAGCCCACAAGGCTCCGTCTCCCTCTGGAATATTATTATTATTATATGCAGCTTATAGAGTGCCTGGTTACTCCAATTCGGTGTCCCCGCGCTAGAAACCGACTGAGCCAGAGTGAGAGATACTGGACAGCAGGACAAGCCTACTGTTGATTGAGTTGCTTCTCAAATAGCCAGGTTTTGAGGTGTTTGCGGAAGGCCAATTTAGATTGCTCTAATCTGAGATCTAACAGGAGAGAGTTCCACAGTTTGGCTGCCAAGAACCTGAAGGAGGCGCCGCCCAAGCGTTTTCTGTTGTATGAGGGGACCTTAACCAATCCCTTGCCGGCTGATCTCAGACAGCGCCCCGTATGGTAAGATTGGATCATCGTACGCAGGTATTGCGGGCCTTTTCCCTGTAATATTTTATGGGCATAGCATAAGGCTTTAAAGGATATCCTTTCCTCCACGGGTAGCCAATGGAGAGTTTCCAAGGCCCGACCCGTGGGGGCAAATTTAGGGATATTCAGCAGCACACGAGCTGCTGCTTTTATGGGGAATGGCTTTTATGGAGGATTTTATGGGGAATGGCTTATATGGTGAATGGGGCTTGCTTGACGGGCATTCGCAGCCGGCGGTCCCTTCCCTTCCGGGACTTCAGCAGCTTGTTGGAGGCTTGGGGCTAGTTGGAGCTGGAGCTTCTGAAAGCGCTCACTCAGCTGGCAAGAGGCTTGCCAGGGATTCCAAAGTCCTTGTCTTCTCCCAGGGCCTCATGATACTGCCTGGCGTGGCAGGGCCTCATGCAGTTTCAAAAACAAAGCGCTCAGGGAAGTTTCACCACATGTGGAACACATGGGACTACCAGGTAATGAAGCGCTCACCACGCGCTCGTTGTGGTTGGTTTGTTTTAATTTCCTCAGCTTGGAATGGAAAGCAAAGCACTCCACACGCACTTTGGGAGGAAGAAAAAAAAATTGCTCTTGCAGGCTTTCTTTTTAAAAAAGGTAAAGAACAGTCCAGTCCTTCTCCTGCTCCATGCAGGAGCAGTCACTACAGGCCGTCCTACCCCACACAAGCAGGATACCACAGCAGGGCAAAAAGAGTCTGTCCTTTTCCTCCACCAAAGACAGAAGCAGCAACTGCAGGCCAACCTACCCCTCACACAGAAAAGGTAGAGCTCCTCACACAGCTTTTCAGCAGTTCTTCTTGGCAGGTTCCTCTTGTTTCTTGAAGTAATCTAAAGTCCTGGGGTTTTAGGCCTCATACTTACACCCCATTTTGTCACTGTTCTCTTGGCTTCAGGGTCTCTGAGCTCAGTCCAAACCAGTTCTGTTCTCCCTGGTCCAGCATGACCACAGGGGCCGAGACAGTATTGTGCAAAGGAGACACAGCCTATTCAGGTGCTAACGAAACTCCTCTCACCACTCTAAATGCAGAAAAGATCTATTCAGCCTAGCGATGAGTCACCCAGGCAAGGCAGGACACACCTCAACCCCCCTTGTGACTGTCTAGAGTGAACGCACATCCCAAGCTCCTGTCAATCCAAAACCAGACACTGAATACACAAACAGTCAGAGGCACACAGAATGGTAAAGTAAGAAAATGCCCAGTTTCTAAAAGTGGCATTTTCAAACGCAAAATTTAAAAGCCACCTTTACTAAAAGGTGTGTTATTAAAGTTTTAGTTCAAAGAGCCTAAACTTCATTTCTCTATATTATCCCAATTGAAAGTTTCACATGTAAAAAGGTTACAGTGCAGCTCCAATGATAGCCTATGGGACAGACAGCCTTTCAATACTTAAAAACTAAAAACACAGTATTTCACTATCAGGACATGTCACACACACCAGTACATTTCCTACCTTTCACATACACTGCACCCTGCCCATGGGGGTACCTTGGGCCTACCTGAGGGGTGCCTTACATGTAAGAAAAGGGAAGGTTAGGGCCTGGTAAGTGGGTGCAATTGCCAGGTCAACATGGCAGTTTCAAACTGTGTACGCAGACACTACAGTGGTAGGTCTGAGACAAATTTACAGGGCCAGTCATGCATAGCCAATCATATTCACAATTTACACAGAGAGCATATGCACTTTTGCACTGATCAGCAGTGATAAAGTGCCCAGAATCCTATAGCCAACGAAAACAGGGTCAGAAAAATAGGAGACAAAAGGCGAAAGGTTTGGGGATAAACCTGCAAAAAGGCCCGGGTCTAACAGGGGTAAATAAGCCCTTTGTGTGAGGGTAGGACACAGCCTATACAAATGCAAGTGTGTCCCATCCCGCTCTCTCCCAGCCCATGAAGTCTATCGGTATGCAGATGTAACCCTGTCAAACCCAAGCTTTCCTCTGTGATGGCTCTCTGGAAAGTATGCACAAAGTGTAGCTGTCAACCAGGCCCAGACGTGAATTGGAGTCATGCTGCAAAGCACAAAGAGTCATAAGCACAGAGAAATGCCCACTTTCTAAAAGTCGTTTTCGAAAATAGTAATGTAAAATCCAACTACACCAGAAAGCAGGATTTATCACCACTATTCCAAACATACCAAACATGGCAACGCTATTCCTTTCAAATCAGGAATTACCACTTAAACATATAAAAGGGAATTCCCAATGCTAGTCTATGAGAGGAGTAGGCCTCACAGTACTGAGTAACAAAATATGCTGTATGTCACAATCAGGACATGCCACACAATAAAGGCACGCCCTGCCCATCCTTCCCATAGGGCTACCTAGGGCCTACCTTACGGGTGATTTATATGTAGTAAAAGGGGCGTTTAGGCCATGGCAATTAGTTTTAAACTAATCAAAAAGGTAGGGGACAATGAACCACAATAATCTCACTGCCAGAGTCTCAGGAATATTGTTTTGAAGACCCTCTGCCCCACGTTCACAGTCTGAGGTGTATATAATCTCCGCTTAGTGTGGTTTGGTGGATAGTGTCATCATTGGGTCTATCACTTGAGTGTCCCCTTCTCCAAGTGACATCATAACCTCCACCAGGAGAGAGACTGTCTGGATGTTGACAGTGGGGAATAAATTAAAATTACCTCCTATCCTCTAGGTAAATCTGTATTGAGGGAAAAGAAGCAACATAGGGGTAAGACTAAAAAACAGTGCGGCGCTAAATAGGTGGGTCACTGATCCACGACACCTCATGGTCGGGTCGACATGTTTAAGCCTGGAATAGCCTTTCTGGGCCTATGGCCTTCATCAGCACGAAAAAATATAGGGAGGCCTTATATTTTAGGGCTTTCTGTTGTTAGTGTAAATGGGTTGACACACTCACACATCTTCATCAAAGAGCACACTTTGCTCAAGACAGAACGTGCTTATAGTCTTCTTCTGGCCTATAACTGGGAGGAAATCAAGAAATAGCACTTATAGTTATGTATTGCTGATTACCAGCTCACCCAGTGAGACACTAATCAAGATACATTTGGCAGTGAAATTGCTGGTAACGGTATGGTGATATATTACAAAAGTATGCATAGTGAAAAAAGGGAAAGAAAAGTAATGGATACAGCATAGCGCTCTCTCTTAACAGACATACATTACTCCAATAGGTGTAGCATAACCCCTCTCCCATAACAACCCTATGGGTTTGGGATATATGTGTGGTGCCAGTTCCTAAGATACACGATTGCATACACCTTGACTCCTTGTAGGAGAAAACAAAATGTCATAATGGATGTGGATTTCCTTAGCACAACAAAAACAACTTAAAACATTTCATAAACAAGATAAGAAACTTCTAGTAAAGAAAAAGGAAGGAAAATTACCTTAATTAAATTTTCACATTGTATCATGGTATGGAGGAGTGCAGGACAAAAGGAGCATCTAATTTCCAAGCCTTGGGTATATGGTATACCACTTTATAAGGGACTTCTTAGAAAATGAATTATGCCAAACAGGTGTAAACCAATCATACTATGTTTAAAGGAGAGAGCACATGCACTTTAGCACTGATTAGCAGTGGTAAAGAGCTCAGAGTCTTAAAAACAACAGAAAGAAGGTCAGAAAAATAGAAGTTAGAAGGCAAAACGTTTGGGGATAACCCTGCAAAAAGGGCCAGGTCCAACAAGCACTCTATGCCACTGCACTCTATTACACTATATGCCAGTCCACTCTAGCACACGGTATCACACTGTAGTCTATTCTACCTCACTCCACTGTACAACACTGTACTCCACTCTATGCCACTACAATGTACTCCACTCTACCACAGTTTCACACACAATACTGCATACCACTCAACTCTATGACACTCCAATCTCTAGCACTTTATTCCACTGAATGACATGCCACTAAAGTGTACTACACGCCACAGCACGGTACTATACAAAACGCCACTCCACTATATGACACTTTAGTCCATTGTACACTACGCCACTCCATTCGACAAGACTGTATGACAGTTAAGCCCACTGTACGCCACTGTCCAACACTCCAATGTAGGCCGCTCCACTCAAGAACACTCTATTGTACTCTATAAAACGTCCCTATACTAAACTCCACTCCACTATATGCCATTCAACAACACTCTACTCAACTCTGTGCCACTCAAGTCGACAGCACTCAACTCAACGACAATACAGTCAATGATACTCCACTGTACGACACTCAACTATGCTGTTGGACTTTCCACTCCACTGTACAACACGCCACTATGCCCTGAAATACTCCACTCCACTATACGACACACCACACCACTACACTATATAACATTCTATTCCAATATATGCAACGCCACTCCGCTCTACTCCATTCCACTGTCTTCCACTCCTCAACGCTAGACTCTATGACACTACACTGTACAACACTAGATTCTATGACCCTGAACTTAACACAACACTCAATTAAATTACACAAAACTATGATTTGAAACACTTGTTTATTCACATATAAAAACATTTAAATGTAATGAAAAAAACAAAGGTTAAAGCTAAATTGTAGTTAGGAAAATGTTATTTATTCTTTATATACAAAACCAATTTAAACTATACAAACTGGAGAAATTATAAAGTTATAGTTATAACTTAATTCTTTAATTTACACACTACAAGTTAGAAGTTACATTTATAATTTATGCAACACCTTCAACTTAGTATACATCGCACACCTCTGTACACAGTCTTCTCAAATCAATCGCCATACTACATTATCTATAACTCGCCCTATCTCCATGCACTACTTATACCCTTGCATATTATATAACTTTTAGCATGTTTAATCATAGCAGTCATAATAAGACTTGTGACATCGGATTTATATAATTTCTAAGAGCACAATGCATTGTAGAGTGTTGAGTTTTGTGTTCACGGTGCAAGTCCTTTTACCTGTACCTCCAAGGGGAGGCCAACTATTGTCTTTCCATTGTAAACTCTGCTCAACCTCCCAGAAATCCACTGCTAGCCCCTTGTCCATGATCTATGTATTCACTTTCATTACCTGCATACGGTCCTTTTCTGTCTTGAATGGCATGCAGATTTCACTGTTTATGGTATGCCAAAACTCATGCAATGGTGCCCATTCCTGCTGCATTCGTATACCCTACTAATGTATTTATTCTGTACATTATGATGCAATAGCAATGTGAAATTGCACTTACCACTCTTTGCATCTGCAACAGTTACATTTGTCTGCCTGCAAAACTTTCTGTGTCATTCTCTGTGTCCTCATCTGTATCCGTACTTCCTTAGCATCGGCCTCTATACCTTGTTCGCTACCTACAGTGCCAACTACAGAAGAATCTGCTGTTGACTTTTCCCCTTGAATCTACATTGTCACTACTTACATCTCTTATACCGCTATTGTGCAGTTCCAAAATTCCACAAATTCCATTTGACAATAAGCATCAACTGTGTTGGACTTCAGGCACTTTTGCCATTGGCATATACATGATCACAGGGTATCTCAAACCAAACATAGGATCACAGGGACAAGTAGTCTAACAGCATCATCTTCCTCAGATGAAAGACCCCTCTCTCGCTGCTAGTGGTAAATTTCATCATAGTGTCTTGCCACATTCAAGGCATGTATTTGCTTGACTGACCTCAACCAAGTTGTAGGCACTTACAGATATTGCACTAACAGGTGAGGGGGATCCGGTGAATTTTGATAAAATTATCTAGTAAGTCACCCAAGTAATTTTATTGAGGGTTCCACTGATTAGATTAAATACCAAAAAGGAGAGAATGCTTTGATATGTCTATTATCTCCACACGTTTAGGTTGATATGTTCCAGCCAGTGGCGTAGCTAGAGCTTTTGCCGCCCGGGGCAGTCACTGAGTTTCCTGCCCAGTGACGACCGGTGCTGGTAAGAGCAGTGTGTCGATAGACGACGACGAGGAAAAATAACATTTAAAAACTAGAGAAACACTTATCTTCGCTCGCTGCATTGGCAAGTCAGCGATGCGCTGAGCGCATGGTAAGTGGTTTTCTTTTTTTTTTATTTTAGCTCGTCGTCGCCTGTTGACTCCCACCCCTCACCACCACCGCTCTTACCTGCACCGGCCGTCACTGTTGCCATCCCTCATACACACCAAAAGGCCCCCCTCCTCCTCGGCCGCTGGATCTGCTCCCCGGCCACGGTAAATTGCTCACCTCAATTGAAGTGCCACCACTGGTTTCATCCAGCTCCGAAGTCTGGATGGATCAGTGGCCTTCTTCAGTACCGAGGGTCTCTAACACTTTCCTTGCCAAAGTAATATGTGTTATGTAAAGTTGTAAGGTTCAGTGTTTTGAGACTAAAAGAAATTCTTAAACCAAAAAAATATATTCACTGTAACCAATGGCATTATTCAGGTGGTTCCCTAGCAAAAGGGGAGATGAAGCACCCTAGAGGCAGAGAGGAAGTGCCTCCCCCTAATCACAAATGTATCAAGGGGTGGTATCAGCCAGTCACCTAGCAGGCACCACCACTCTGCATCTGCTATCACTTCTGCCACGAGAACGAACTGCTGATAGGGAAAAAGGACCCACGCATAAGTAAGCCTATAATGGAAGATAGCTAGATGAGGAGATGCACACATTGGCAATTAAGAAGTATGCCTAGGAGCAGATTTACTTTAAGATGTCTGCTTGATTTGTATCACATAGCAAGTGATCAGGCCAGGAGTTGGGCATGGAGCAAGCAGGATAGATAGTAGGTACAGGAACTCGAAGCAAAAAGAAAAGCAGACAGGTACAAACAGAATAGACAACTGAAATTTAGAGAAACCACATTGGCAGGAAAGATGAAGAAGTGTACATGTATCATGTTGTTTCTTGTGACTACAGTGTCTTGAGATATTCTGAACCTTAAATGTAGGGACAAAAGCACTAAGGGTGGCTGATAAATCATGTTTTTATATATATTTCTTAGTTATATGTTGAATGGGTTATCTTGTCCTTGGCTGCTTCACCATGTGTAGTATGCACCAGCAGTTGTGCAATTTTCAGTGTTGTTTTCAGCCTGGGCACATTTATATTGTGTTACATGAGGGTACCCTTTGGGTCAGTGTAGGGATGTTAGAGTAGCATTATTTTGATATAGTTCTTTTTGGTCTACAATGTAGAAACAAATCTTTATATTTGTGTGTGTCTGGGTGTGTGTGATGTGTGTATTTGTGTGTGTGTGTGCTTGTGTCAGAGAGAGAGAGATCACATTGAGTTATGTGTTTTGTAATTGAAGCTCATGTTGTCTATGATGTCACTCAGAACCCTGAGGTTTTTCACACTTTACTCTTCTATAATTTTATGTAATATATGCTGATCCCCATCCAAATCATCTGCCTCTGCTTCAAACATATAAGAAGGAGCAGAGGAGTCTCCTGCCACCCACCTCCTGAAACCTAAAGTGAAACATAAATAATTGGCCTCCAGCCACCTGCCCTTAACCACCCTCTAAAAGATTCCTTCCCCTTTGTAGCATGGAGTCTTTCTCCACTGCATCGCGAGCGTAGTCAGGCACAATGTTTCCTTTTGTATTGTGTTAACACACGGAGCCTGTGTGCTGTTTACTTTTGTATGTATGTTAACCAACGAAGTTCATGGCCGCATTCCTTCTCCATGGCATCGGCAACTGCATCTCTTCAGATTCAGTTGTGATCTCATGGAGAGCGGACCTGCAGCGAGAGGGCTCCTGCATTTCTGAGAATAAACTACTTTCTGCTTACATTGTATTTCTCTCCTTGGCATAATTTACCTACTCCACACCCTTCTCAAACTCAAATATAAAAAAATACCTGCCCCCCTTCTACCCATCCTCGGCACATAAACTCCACCCCCTCCAAACAAGAAAATAATACCTTGCTTATCGTCATCTGTAAAATCCTCCCCCTGCCCAAAATGAAAAAAATATTACCTGTCCTCTAGCAACCAAGCACCACCACTCTCTGCAATTTTGCATGCCCACCCAGCACAAAACCATGCTCACCGCTCTCACAATGAGAGCAGAGATCCAGGCCTGTACCAAGAGCCACTTGTAAACACAGTTTTATTTTTCTCTTAGCGCAGGTCTGCAGAGACCTGAGCTGACAGATTAGAAGGTGGTTGGTGCTGGCACAGTGCTCCCACTATCTCACTTGGGTCTGTGGCAAATGGGACTGCCAACTATGTGGGGTTACTTATATGGCACTACTGCCAAAAGTGTGACAGCAAGGGAAGAAGAAAGGAACTAAGGGCTGGAAAAAAAGCCAGGTCTTGAGCTTTTTCTGAAACACAGGCGTTGCCTTGTTACATCTGAGGGTCAATGGAAGTTTGTTCCAGAGGAAGGGACCCAAGAAAGAAAGGGCTTTGCCCCCAGACCTTGCCTTCCTGATTCGCAAGATTCTTGCAAGGCAGATATTCACAGAGCGAAGGGTTCTCTGGGGGGCATGGAACTTAATTCTGTCTTGTTGATAGCCTGGGCCAGTTCCATATAGGGCTTTCTGGATCACAAGCAGAGTCTTAAAGATAATCCTCTTCCTTACCGGCAACCAATGAAGACTCTTAAGAAGACATAATGCATGAGAATCACGGGGGAGCCCGAAGATAGCAGGGCCGCTGCATTCTGGACAAGCTGCAGCCTATCAGTCAGGTATTTGGGCATGCCTGAGTACAGTCCGTACCCATAGTCAAAGCGTGAGATGATCAGGGCTTGAATCACTTGTTGTCTGGCCGCAAAGGACAACAAGAACAGAAACTTCCGAAGAAGTCAAAGAAGGGCAAAACAAGTATCCGCCACTGAATTTACTTGGGAGTGGAATAGCAGTTGACCATCAAATTTAAAGCCCAGGTTTTTCAACACCAGATTTTTGGTAAGTGGGGGGGGCGTCAGATGGCCAAAAGAACTTCCAAGGCGTCTCAGTCTCTGAACCAAAAAAAAGCAGCTCTGTCTTTACAGCATTACATTTAAGTTGGTTTGTGGACAGCCACCCAAACACCGCCGAGAGGCAGTTGTGGATTTTGTTGCCCGGGCAAGGTTTGCTATTCTTTGAAGAAAACAGCAGCTGGGTGCCATCTGCAAATGACACAATTTTTGCCCCTAAAGATTCTGCCAAGGTAGCCAAAGGAGTGAAGTAAATATTAAATAGAGTCGGGCTCAGGGCAGAGCCCTGAGGTACTCCTACACCTAGATTGCGGGATTTGGCTGAAAAGGGGTGGCACCATACCTCTTGTCCCCTCTCCTCCAGAAAAGATGCATGCCACTTTCAGGTCAGCCCCCCAAAACCTACTGAGTGGAGACAGGCCAAGAGGATATGGTGTGATATCATATCAAAAGCAGAAAATAGATCTAAAAGAATGAGCAGTGCCCTGTCACCCACTTCCAGACTAAGTCGGATGGAACCAACATCCTCCAACAGAGCTGTTTCGGTACTATAATTAGGGCGAAAACCAGATTGGCTAGCATGCAAAAGGCTATTCCTTTCAAGATATGACGATATCTGATGGTTTACATGTTTCTCCAGCACCTTTGAGAAGGCTGGGAGGAGAGAGATCGACCTGGAGTTGGTCGAGTCAGAGGGTTCAGCCTGAGTTTTTTTAAGCAATGGTATGACCTTCACTTGTTTCCATTTTATAGGTACAGTAACTGACGAGAGCGAAATATTCAATAACTGATTCACCAACGGGTTGATAGCCTCTGCCCCCGAGCAAGAATAAAAGAGGGGGCCGGGTCCAAAAGAGAGCCCGATTTGAGGCACCTTAGGGCTAGCAGAGAATCATTCAGAGAGATGGAAGAGAAGGAATTCAGAGAGCTTGCTGTAGCTTTGATGATGGAGACAGAAAAGGAAGGATCATTTTGGGCAACTACCTCTGTACAAGGGCCCAATATACTACCTCCAGCTTCGGGAGGTGGGAGGCTGGCCTGAATAGTATCTATTTTTTCCTGAAAGCAAAGGGTGCGTTACTCACACCATTTCACAGACGGGGGTTTATGTTTAGTACCTACTTTGGGAGAGGAAAAGAATTTAACAATTTAAAAAATTTCTCTGGAGTGGTTTCCTGCTTTTAAAATTTTGGCCTTGAAGTAGACTTTTTTTTGCTAATTTAATTTCTTTATATTGCTTCCCTAGTTCTGCTTTATATTCTGCTTTTGCTTTTTGGCAATAACTTGCCCTCCCTTGCCTCTCTTTGCGTTTACATTCTAGCTTTGTTCTTTTGAGGGAGAGGGTGTACCGAGGACTGGGTACTTTGGTACGTCGTTGTTGAGTCCTACTTTCTGGTGCTAAAGCTAGGCTAGCGGACTCAATCCAACTGTCAATCTGACAGACATCCTCATTGATATTGCCGGTAAGAGAGGGCTTAACCGCTTCAAGTCTGTTACATAAAGTTTCCGGTTGAATTTTATGAAAGGCTCTTACCATACGGAATAAGTTGCCTTTATTAAGAAGGGTGTTTCTAAGCTTTGCCCTCCTAAACCTGAGCATATAGTGGTCAGACCAAACCAGCGGAGTAGGAGAATTAACTTCAAGGGGTAGGGAAGTGAAGATTTGGTCTAACGTATGTCCGGCCAGATGAGTAGGGGCAAACATTGTTTGAGTAAGGCCCATATTCTCCAGAAGCTTTAAACTTTCTTTAGCAGATTCGCAATCCATGTGTAAGTTAATATCCCCCAGCAAGATACAGTGCGCATATCTGAGGATCAGAGGGGAGAGGACTTCGCATAAAGAGGATACGAACCCTCCGGGGGGACCAGGAGGTCTATAGATAAGTGCCCCAGATATATAGATTGCTTGGATGAAAAGGAGAGAGTAAACCCTAGAATCTCTGCACCTTCTAATTCCATTGGGGCAGCTGGGTCAGGGTGTAGCATTCCTTATAAATAATAGCAAGTCCTCCCCCTGTGCCCTTGTCTCGGTCTTACCTCACAATTTTAACTCCTTTAGCAACTGCTGACCAAAAATACGGGCCAGAGGAATCTGTAAGCCAGGTTTCAGTTACAAACAAAGCGTCAGGATATATGTCACACAGTAAGTCATGTATATTATTAGCATGTTTTGGGAGGGAGCGAGAGTTGATCAGAGCTGCCATAAAGAAAGGGCTCAGCTCGGGTTGATGAGTAGAAGATTGCTCCCTAAGATTAGTGCAGAAGTCACAGGATGTACACTTACTCTCTGACAGACCCAGAGTATAGGGGTTAAAAGGTAGACATCTAGCAGTTGGGGCCAAATCATGAAGTTGAGAAGGGATATAGGAGAAATGGGTCGTACCTTTTATAATGGCAACGGCATCGTGGCTGGTGCTGGACGCTTCCGGGACGCTGACGGGCGCAGACAGACTTGCCTTTGGCTTGCCAGCGGCGCATCCACACAGCGTCCCTTCTTAAATGCATACGGGAAGCTAGAGCACGCACTCTCAAAGATGGCTGCTCTAGCCGTCCCTAAGGAGGAAAAAATGGCCGCCGTGCACAAGCCCCTCGTGCATGCAGCCTAACAACACACCAGCTACTCCCTTCACTCGTACAGGGTATGGTGTGAGTGCCCCAGCAACCCAGGTCAGTATAAGTTCAATTTCAGTTTTAGTTCAAATTCACAATCATATTCAAGTATACAGTAAAAGGTCAATCCTTGCTAAGAACCACCTAAGGTGTAAAATTAATTAAAATTCAGTGCGCATTAAATGCGTATTTAAAAACAGAGAAACAAACAAAGCGTGAGACAGGACCCACCGCGGACCTTACAGCTCAGCTGCAACTGCAATTCCAACGTCATTCGCAAGTCTCTGAAGATGCTGGTGTGACAACAAAACAAAAGGGGAAGCGAGTACTTCCCCTGGGTGACCTCGCAACAGTGATTATTCACGTTGGTTAACCTGTATTATGACATCACAACAGTGACTAACCTTTTTTCAATACAGTTATTCACGATAAAAAGATGCCAACAGAACTCACATACAACAGTTCCATAATTGCTAGAACTGTTTTAGTAGGTTATGCATTAGACTTTGATTTTGGCTAGATTTATGCAAATCAGCTTTTGAGCATGATTTTCAATTTTGGGGAAAATAAACTCTTCTATTTCTAGATTTTTTCAGCTACCATCGGGCTATTTCAATTCAGTTTTCACTTTTAAATTGTCAATGCTCATGTAGCAAGCCAAGAACAAGGATCACAATGTACTGTGTACTGAGGACCACAACTATAGTGCAGCTATACAATCTCCACTATATTTTCCTTTGCCCCGAAGGTACCCTGCACCTTTTGCCATTTAGGCATAGATTGTTTCATCCAAGGCCCCAAGGAAACTCTTAAAAATCAAAGATCTACACCACAATACCGATAGGACAAAATGTCTTACTTTGAGCAGCAGCGCACCCTTATATGTGAGTTAAGATCAGGACAGTGCACCTTTCACAGTGAATAATACAGTTATGGCATGAACCTGTGTCTGCACTCTGAACAGAGGATTACTGAAAGCGGGACCAGTTGGTTGATGTTGCTTGTCTACCTTTCACCGAAGTTGGCAACTGGGCCTCACATTTATATGGGTGCAGTGATCCCCCCGCAGGTGGGTGCAGTAACTGTTTGCAGGTAAATTCTTGAATGACTTTTGGGACCCCATACAGCACTCCCAAGAGACACCCTTGCCACTGCGTGCCACCTATACCCTTTATGGAACACACAGTCAGTGCTCCTCCTGAAGCCTGCATTTACACTGTTGTGCATGTGCAAACGATTCCTTCATTTGCTTGGGGCCACACCCTAATGCGCATGATGCACACCCCCTCGGGATCGCACTGGCACACATTTAATACTAACACAATCCATATCACAGATGGGGGCCATGAACGTGTCTGCAACACCCTCTGCAATATCATTGTGTCCTGAAGAATGAGGGCTACAAGAAGCAGCTACAAACACCTCCTGCACCGCCAAGGCACTGTTTATAATTCAGCCCCTGATGCTCGTTCGGGACACTCTTGGTGTGCCTTCAAATTGAAAAGAAGCTGATTTGATCCCTCCATCCCATAGTCTCTACTGGGTAGCCTACTTCAGCCCCTTTGCACTGTGCCTTGCTGATGGCAGCATTATAGTGTTATGCTATGCAGTAACTGTACCAAGAGGGGATGTCTACTGGCCTAGCCTTTTAAAGTAACCACAATTGTGTAGAGTAAGCAAAGCCATTTGTGTTTTTTTCGATGAATGGAAATATTAATGAAAATTATGAATTAGTGAAGAATTATAAGCAAATCACTCCCATTGTGATGGAACTCCACTTGCTATCCTTGTTGGCCTGCACCAACTTGTTAGACATGGCATTCTTGGCGTGCTTTTCCCCCTAACGTTTTGCCTTCAGTCCTCCTGCTTGCAGACTTCATTTTTTCTGGCTTTAGGACTCTGCACACTTTACCACTGCTAAGCAATGCTAAAGTGCTTGTGCTCTCTCTTTAAAACATGGTAGAATTGGCTTATACCCAAATGGCATATTTAATTTCATCATCAGCTTTATTCGGTTTTAACAACCATAATTTTTTATATACTTACAAGTCCCTAGAAAAGGGACACTGTCTGTGCCCAGGGCCTGTAAATTAAATGGTACTAGTAGCCCTGCAGCACTAATTTTGCCACCCACTTAAGTAGCACTTTAAACATGCCTCAGGCCTGCCATTGCAGGCTGTGAGTGCAGTTTTAATCTGCCAGTTCGACCTGGCAAAATAAACCTTTTGCCAGACCCAAACCTTCCTTTTTATTACATATGTCACTTCTAAGGTAGGCCTTGGCCAGCCCAGGGCAGGGTGCAGTGTATTTTAAAAGTCTGGGTCCAAACTGGGGTGGCGTAGTGGGCAAAAGAACGATGGATTTAACCCAGATCTCTTGACTGGGGGAGAATGTTTGAATCATTCAGCATTCCGTCCATCATTTGTTGCAGTTACACCTTTTGCCCTAAGTGGGACGGGTATGCCCAGACGTGGGTCCCTTGCTCACTGTGCCACTGGATTCAAGCTAGCCTGGCTGATGAAGGGTGACATACCCTGAAACCGGTCCCAGGATGCTTGTTTCCGGTCCAGGGAGGACCTGGCTTGGCAGTTCGGTCTGGACTGTTCCCATGAGGCACAGGGTCAAGACTGATTTGCATATGGCTGGGTCCAAACTGGGGTGGCGTAGTGGGCAAAAGAACAATGGATTTAACCCAGATTTCTTGACTGGGGGAGAATGTTTGAATCATTCAGCATTCCGTCCATCATTTGTTGCAGTTATATTTTAAAAGTAGGAAATGTACTTTTAAGATTAGCCTGTCCTAGTAGTGAAAAACTCTTACATTTGTTTTTCACTACTGCAAGGCCTACCTCTCCCATAAGATAACAATGGAGTTACCCTATTACATTTTGTAAGCTGTAATTTCCAAATGGGAACAGATAATCAGTTCATGTTTGGTGTCTTTGGAATTATAATGAGAAATCTTAACTTATGGTGGGGCGGGATTTTAAATGACAATTTTGAAAATGCCACTTTAAGAAAGTTGCCATTTTTCTGCCTTACCCATTTTGTGCCTGCAGCCTGTCTCTTGGTCACGTGACTGGGTGCAGTTGACAGTTAGTCTTTGTGTACTCTTCCTAGAAAGCCACACACAATATGGTGCTAGGTGTGCCTGGATGGGCCATCACTGGCAGGATGGGAGGGAGGAACTGGGCCAAGCCCTACTTACACTTGAATAGGCTGCATCCTGTCTCCACACAAATGGCTGCCGTCCCCCCTTAGTCAGTTTGGAGCCAGGGCCAGAAAGACACGGCATCTGTGCACTAAAAGGCCTGCCTCTAGAAGCTTCTCCCCACTTCAACGGCACAACTGGACCTTGGACACCACCTCTTCAGTACACTTCTGGACCTGTGGATACCCTACTAGGAAGAAGGACAGCTGCACTGCTGATAGGACTGCAACTCTGCTAGACTACTGCCCCGCTGTGCTGACCTGTTGCCTTTTGCCCTCTGGCCTGGGTGAGAAGGACTGGACCTGTATCTCTTGAACCCAGAACCCAGAGTGACACAAAGGGCTAGTTTGCTAACCTGCTCATCTGAAGCCTCAGAGACAAACCAGTCTTCCCACAACCTTGCACCTGCACCATCATTCTGCCATCTGTGTGCCTACCCTACCAAGTGGTGCCACCCCAGTCCTGAACCTGGGGAAGTGGGCCTAAGGTGCTTGCCAGCCTCTGTGGATCCAGCGGAACCCACGCATCTCCTCTGCTGCAAGACGCAACCCCAAGCAGAACCAACGCATCGCGCTGCTGCATGGATTGGACCCATGGCAAAGACCTGCATCGCCCTCTCAGCCCACAACCGCTTTGGAACCACTGCTGCACAACACATCACTGGGGCAGGTCTTAGCATCCTTTGTCGATGGCAGCCTTGATGACGACGACGGACTCCTTATCGCAGCCTTACAGCTCCTCAGAACCTTTGCACCGCCTCAACTGTGAGACGCATCCTTGATGCCAGACTTCGCATCACGAGGCCCGTTGGTGACGCAGGACCTCGCCTCGTCTGTGCAATGCATCTTCGTGCAAATCCTCGCAACGCTCCCTAAACCAGGATTTGAGGTACTCTGTACAGCGGGCCTGACTGGGTCCCTGTAGCCGGTCCCCTCTCTATCATGGTCGGCCTGAACTTCTGACTTTATCTCAGTCTGGTGCACCTAGACATTCACAGTTGGCACTTTATGCTTTTTGGTGCTATTTTCACTAAAATCTTTAAAATTACATATCTCCGGTTTTATTGAGTGGATTTTTGTCGCTTTGGTCTTGTTATAGTTATCAAAGAAAACTCAATTTTCCTAACTTGGTATTCTTTTTGTGTGTTTCACAAATACTTTACACATTGCCTCTAAGTTAAACCTGACTGCTCTGTGCCAAACTACCAGAAGGTTGAGCACAGGTTAATTTAGGGTTGACTTGTGCCTCACCCTGACAAGAATTGTGGTTGCTGTTTGGCCAGAGCTCACACCCCAGTCAGCCAGTAACCAAATGTCCTCCACAGCGGCGCCATTTTTGGTGGTTCTCTGCACACCTACAACCAGGACTCTATCAGAATAACAGAAGACAAAGCAGTGTAAAAAAAGAAAAGGCAAGACAACAGGCATTCCCCATCCATGTACCCAGGAGCTGGAAAAAAAATCCTGTATTCATCAGGAGTATGCCAACCTTGCTCCAATTCAGGGAAGAGTTGCACACTTTCAAAAACACTACATCATGATGTAGTGGCAGCCCACAAACCAGCTACCTCTCAGATCACTTGTTGACTGTTTGCTCACCTCCGCCTTTATACAACTCTCCTTTGATATTGGTTCCCGCTATACAAATACTACATACATAAATAGATGCATATATAGTGGTTTGGGGTTTTTGTAAAGCACATGTATCCCCTAATGGGACTTAGTGTTTTGGCACTAGGAATGAAAATAGAACGAGGCCAGGGAAACCATTTTCTGACAAGAATTGCAAAAGTGTCAAAACTGAGATGGTCCGACCACCACAGTAATCTCGCTGGAAATGGGATATCACTTGGAGGAGTTAATTCAGTCCTGTCATGTAAAAGGCTTTGTGAACCAAGCGCATTATCATAAAAGTTGTGCGCTGCTCAATGGGAAGAGAGCGAAGTCTTCTGCACATGGAATACCAATCACCTTACTTGGTTTCTGAATCTAACGTTGATAACAAATGGCATGGGAAGGTAGGCTCAACTAGATGGTGTTGGAAAATGGCCCTCTCCTAAGGATCACCCCAAACTTTTTGCCTTCCTCCTCCCCTTTTTCTGAACTCTTTTTGTTGGGCTTGGAACTCTGAGCACTTTACCACTGCTAACCAGTGCTAAAGTGCATGTGCTTCTCCCTTAAACATGATGACATTGGTGTATACCTGATTAGCATATTTGTTATACTGGTAAGTCCCGTGTAAAGTGGTATACCATATACCCAGGGCCTGTACTTCAAATGCTACTGGTGGGATGCAGCACTGATTGTGCCACCCACAGAAG
The DNA here is from genome assembly GCA_963921515.1 of Calotriton arnoldi. Classification (NCBI taxonomy): domain Eukaryota; kingdom Metazoa; phylum Chordata; class Amphibia; order Caudata; family Salamandridae; genus Calotriton; species Calotriton arnoldi. Next base: position 106,881 of record CAWUFW010020137.1, read on the forward strand.
TAGCCTTTCAAACATGTCTCAGACTTGCCACTGCAGTGCCTGTGTGTGCAGTTTACTGCCACATCGACTTGGCATTTAAACCTACTTGCCCGGCCTTAAACTCCCCTTTTATTACATACAAGTCACCTTTAAGATAGGCCCTAAGTAGCTCTAAGGCAGGGTGCCATGTATGTAAAAGGTAGGACATGTACTTTTATGTTTGGCATGTTTGGTAGTGACAAACAGCCTATTTCGTTTTTCACTACTGTGAGGCCTTCCCCTCTCATAGACCAGCATTGGGATTCCCTTAATACACTTTTAAGCTGTAATTCCTGATCAGAGAGGAGTCGCTTTTTCATGTTTCATATCTTTTCAATGCTAATGATAAATCCTCCTTACTGGTAAAGTTGGATTCAACATGACTGTTTTAGAAATGCCACTTTCAGAAAGTGGGCATTTCTCTGCACTTACTGCTCTATGTGCCTGACAGCATGTCTCCAATACACGTCTGGGTTGGGTGACAGCTACACTTTGTGAATTCCCTCTGGACAGCCACAAACACAAGAAGGTAAGGCTCATCTGCATTCTGAGCACTCATCTGCATTCTGATGGGTCTTCCTGGGCATTAAGCAATGGGAGGGGCTGACACTTACACTTCAACAGGTAGTGTCCTGTCCACACACAAAGCACTGATTTACCCCCCACACCTGGCAGACAGGACTGGGATGAAAGGGATCCTTGTGCACTTCAGAGAGCTTCCTTGAAGTTACCTCCTACATCCAAAGCACTTTTGGGTATAAGTACTGGGTCTCTGACCCCCTAAAATCAGACACTTCTGGATATTGAACTGAACCTCTGTCAGAAGGACTGCTGTGCTTCTTAAAGTACTCAACTGGACTGCTTTTCTGGAAGTACTGCTTTTCTGCTTGTTGCCCTGCTGTTCCCTGACTCTACTGAAGGAGAGGTGGACTCTGCCTTTCCTTCAAGTGATCTTCAAGGGCTTGCTGGTGTGACACCTGTTTTGTGAAGTCTCAGGGACACAAAAGACTTCCTGCAATTCTGCTGGTGCTGCTGGACTCTGCCTTCTGTGAGTCCTACCCTTGCCTGAGGTGCCCTGTCCAAGTTCTGGGCCTCAGACGTGGGTTCTACAGCTGTTTTGCTACAAACCAATGCATCGTCACCTTTGCGCCAATGAAAACTGATGCATCGCCCTTCGATGCAGAGCCTGTTCAACAACAGCGGTTCTATAGCCTGTGCAGCCCTATGACAATGCTCTGCATGGTTCAAAGGTGACACATTGCCTTCACCTCAACAAAACTCAATGACAACACAGCAACCTGACTGCATTGAAAAGATTGACGCATCGTGCCCTCAGCATCGATGCTTTTCTCCATCCAAGGTACTTTCTCAGCGGGCCCTGCGTGGGTCCTGTAACGGGTCTGTCCTCCATCGCGGTTGCCCTGAGCTTTGAATTTGCACCAGTCCCTCACAACCTCAAGTAACCTTTTGACTGTCAGTGACTTCTAAGCACTGTTTTTGCATTTAATCTTTAAAAAGTCATAGCCCGACTTCTGCTGATTGGATTTTTGTTGTTTTTGGTCTCATTTTGCTCAGATAAATATTCTCTATTTTTCTAAAACTGTGTGGAGTCTTTTTGTTGTGTGTTCATGGTGTTACTGTGTGTGTGTGTGTGTGTTGTACAAATACTTTACACATTGCCTCTTTAGGTAAGCCTGACTGCTCTGTGCCAAGCTACCAGAGGGTGAGCACAGGTTATCTTCTAGTGTATATCTAGCTTCCTCTGAGTAGAGCAGTGGTTCCTGCCTGGCCTGGGTGCAGACCTCAGCCAACCAGAAATCTCATTTATAACATATGGCATTGCCATGTTCCCAGCTAGAAGGCAGCCCCCACCACAGAGGTCCAGACAGCATGGTGAGTCACTGCCAGGGTCTTCTTCACAAGCAGGACAGTAATGAAACAATTGCTTTAATCTGTTTGACAAATTAGAGCTCCTATTAGACAGAAAGTCAAGGTGTTTGACCTTAAAGACTGGAACTCACAAGGGCCCCATGTCTACTGGCCAAAGGGCATGATTCACAGGGTAATCTTTCACTTATGACTTTTTGACATAACGCTTCAATAGATTGTTATTCATGCAATGCTGGATGATCTAAAACCAAAAGCATACAGTCTGATTAGGGTCAGAGACAGAACAATCCAAGTGTAAAATATTGTTGCTGCCAGTAGCATAAGTGATGGTTGATAATCCTTAGGGCCAGAAGATTGAGGCAAGAATGAATATAAAATGGGGGAATTATAGCATTTATCTTATGCACACTACTGGGGAGGGGCTCACATGCTAGTCATCCTATGTCAAGTCAAGTCAGGTGTGATTTTAGTCCCTTCACATACCCTAAACAGACATGGTCACCCTCTCCTTCTCTTAAGCCTTAAGTGAGGAATGACTGTAAGAAGTTGGTTTATGCTAAGAAAAAATATCTCTTTTCAATCACGTGGACTACGACGTTCTTTGCCCTTTGCAGCTCTGACTCTGATAGGAAGGAACATTGAAATTCGCATTTACCAACCCCCATTGCTCAAAGAGAGAAGAGCAGACAAGAAGGCACCGGTTTCAGTGGGTATAGTTGATGCATACAGATGGCTTAAACTGTCTCAAAATGAGAATTAAAATATCAGCATCTAGTAGAAAACCATGATTTTTCAACTTATGCGCTATCAAAAAGTTTACCGAGGAGCACAAGGATAGGGAAAGAAGTCAGATTAGAGTAGAAATACGGCATCAAAGGTTGCCTAGAATCATAAATGTGGGGTGCGGAACAGGGGAACCAAGCATAAATCACAAGACAACCCCGCCAACCCCCTATTACTTATTACAATTATTGGAAACCTCACCTGATAGTCCATATATCTAGACAGTACAGAGCCAGACCTTACAATTAGTCTCATAAATACATTCTTATTTCCTTACAAAAGTCTATTTCCATTCTTTACAATAAATAATAAATATTTTTTTATCAACTGTTCCCCCAATAAAATCAACACAACATGTTTAGGGTCTAGACTACATTGCATCTACTCCAATATTCAAATTCAATAAAACACAGTTCTTCAATTTTGCATTAAATATCATCTGGTCAACATGACTTTGTATCTTATATTTAATGTTAGATACTATCTGTTTAAAGAGCCATTCTATGGTGGATACATCTTCAGTTGATATTTTCTTGTGTTTAACTGTTAGTCCTATCCATCTGTCAGACCCTGTATTGGTGCTGACACACGATTCGGTGTTGTACAGCCTAGTAGTCGCATCCAAGTTAGTAGCTATCATCTTACCAAGTGGCATAACTGGGGCTTAAAATAAGGCCCATGCACTTACACCACCTAGTGATAACCAATACCCAAATAAATAACTATCGGACATCATCATAACACCATGCTTATCCTTCCCAGTTCACCCACCCCCACACCTTGATACAGAAATGGCAATAGGCAGTAAAATTCCTAATCCTCATCAGGTATCCATCGGTCTACAGTTCTCAAATTACATTCTACAAAGAAGATGTACTTACCATAGGAAGAGCAATTTTTGTTTTTTGCCAATAACTTTGGCGCCATTTGACGAATCTTCACAAACTTTTCAAAACCGATTTCACGCTCACTTTAGCTGCTATCTTAAAAATTTTGGGGTGATCCATCAAGCAGGGGCCAAGAACCAGGGGGTGCTTAAAAGTGCTTTTTCCCCATGTTAATTTCCATAGGACACAGCTACAGTCCGAACTGCTGAACAGAATTTTACCAAATTTGGAAGTAAGATAGATATTGGTTCAGGGATGTGCCTTTTTGTTATTTGGTGTAAATCTGTTCAGTAGTTTTGGAGTTATATAAAGTAATTTCCAGTTGTATATATAGGGACGCAGTGGATCCGCGACCCCTCCCGATCTCGTGCTGAGATCTGATTGGCTACCAACACTTGAAACCAGGAAGTGTAAGCAGCCATCTTGTGACTCGGTTGAACCGAGTCACGGAAAAAAACATTTTAAAAAAAGAATAGGGGGCAGAGTAGAAACACCCTGACCCCCTAGACCTTTTGGGGGGGCTCCTACAGGGGCCCCACAGGGGCAAAAAAGCATTTTTTTTCAAAAAAGCCTGGCCCTGGGCGATGGGGTCCCCGTTGCCAAAATCGGCTATGAGAAGGGGGACAGCCCCCATTCCCAAAAAATAAAAAATACAAAAGTAAAAAAAAAGCCCGGTAACTCACCGGAGGCCCCACCCCCTTTCTGCACCACTCTGCAAACGCACCTCCTGGCACGCTGTTGGTTGGGGGAATGAAGTCCCCTTGCCCCCAGAGAGTTCTTGGGGACAAACAACCCCTCCTGATACCTCCAGTAAGTCCCACACAGCAGGATTGCTAAGAGATTGTCAGAGGCCATGCCCCCTTTCGCCACCACTCTGCAAACATGCCTCATGCTGCACTGCTGGTTGGGGGATGAAGTCTACTTGGCTCTTGTGGGCCTCAGGACTAAAGTGGACTTCTTCTCCCAACTAGTGGTGCAACTGGAGGCATGTTTACAGAGTGGTGTTGAAAGGGGGCATGGCCAACGAAAACCTCTCAGCAAACCCATTGTGTAGGACTTACTGGAGGTAACAGGAGGGGTAGTGGCCCCCAAGTACCCTCAATAGCCAAGGGGACTTTATCCCCCTACCAGTAGTGCACCAGGAGGTGCTTTTGCAGAGTGGTAGAGAAGGGGGCGTGGCCTCCTACATTCTCTCAGCAATCCTGCTGTGGGTGACACACTGGAGGTAAAAGGAGGAGTAGTTGGCCCCCAAGGGCGTCCTTGGGGGCCAACTACCCCTCCTGTTACCTCCAGCGAGACTCACACATCGGAACTGCTAAGAGCTCTTCAGAGGCCACACCCCCCTTCCCCACAACTCTCCAAACGCAGCTCCTGTGCACTACTGGTTGGGGGATGAAGTCCACTTTACTCCTGAGGGACATTGGTGGCCAAGAAGCCCTTCTTGTACCTCCTGTACGTCCTACAGAGCTAGATTCCTAAGAGCTAGTCAGAGGCCCTGCCCCCCTTCTCCACTAGTCTGCAAACATGACTACTACTTAAAAACCATAGAAATTCAGTGAAAAAAACAAAGATTACAGGGACGTTATAGTTAGGAATTGGCATTTAAAACACCTTAGAAATTCACTGAAAAACAACAAAGGATACGTGGATGTTATAGTTAGGAAATGGAATAAAAAAAACTTCGAAATTCACTGAAAAATACAAAGGTTACAGGGACATTATAGTTAGGCTCAGGTTTCACTTGTACAAAACCAGTGAAATTCAGCAGTTATAGTTGCCTGAGCTAACTATAACTCGCGCCCCCACAATGCACTGCTTATGACCTCACATATTACATCACTCATGGCATGGTCAGTGACATCACTAATGCCATCTCAAATGACATCACTTATGACATCATCCACAGAATCACTGACGAACCCACTCACACCCCCATAGAACCTTTCATACACCCACTCAACCATTCACAAACCCATTCACAGACCCATACACTCACTGATTCACAGATGTACACACACATCCACTCACTTGCCCACCCATACAGCCACTCATATACCCACTCTCTCACTTATACAGCCACTGACCTAACCACTTATACACACATACAGCCACTCACACACCGAGTCAGTCACTCATAGGGCTACTCACTCACCCATACAGCTACAGAACATGTGCATATTTGTAAAGCGCACATTCACCCATAGGTATCTTGGCACTGAATAACAGATGTGTGGAATAAGATGAAAGCAAAATGACTCTGTTGTAGCTGTATCCATGTACCAGGTTTATTCTTGAAAAGTAGTTACAGGAGTTGAAGTAGGATAAACAGCATATTGATCCAAGTAATCAAGTACAGCATAGTAAGCCTCACCGGGAGCAGCAACCCTGCTGCTCAGCCTACATACAGCAACTGACAGATACACTTAAACATACACAGGAGGAACATTCTATGACATCACAAGACTGGCTGAGCAGCTGAGTACAGGACACAAAGAAAGGACAGCGTAGAGAATAAAGCAAGATACCACACAATGTTTATTGTTTCCCAACTCAATAGTACTAATTTTATCGACCTCAAATGGATGAAAGGCTGAGGGGACCCGATGGGATTTGAACCTGTGACCATGAGGTCGAACACAGGCCCCTGCAGTGGACACATTAGCCCACTGAGCCACCAAACACAGCAGTCAATTGCACAGCCACTTACTCACCCATACAGTTACACACACACACCCACTTTCTTACTCATACATATACTAGCATGTACTTACTCACCTATACAGTCACTGACACAAGCACACACTCACCCATACAGCCACTCTCACATTCAGTCACTCCCCCATACAGTCACTCACATACCCCATCACTCACCTATACTGCCTTTCATATACCCAGTTACTCACTGATATACCACTAACACATCCACTCACTCACCCACACAGCCATACACACATTCACTCACCCATACAGCCCCTTACACACATACTCTCTAACCCATACAGCCACTGCCTCACCAAATCACTCATCCATACAGGCAGTCACACACACCCTCACTCATCCACACAGACACTCAGACACCCACACAGGTACTCAGATAGCCAATCAATCACCCATACAGCTGCTCATGTTCCCACTCACACACACATACAGCCACTTAGACACCATCTGAAAGACTGATACAAACATTCACACAACCAGTCACTCACCCATATATTCACTGAGACAACTAATCACTCACTTATACAGTCAGTCAAGCACCCACTAAATCATCCATACAGGCACTCATACACCCACTGGTTCACCAATACACCTTGGAATATATATATTTAACACTGATAAACTTTTTATAAACACTCAGTCACCGGATGATACCATCAGTGATGTCATTTGAGATGTCACTGACCATTTCATTAGTGATGTAATATGTGCGGCCATAAGCAGTGCATTGTGGGGGTGTGAGTTATAGTTAGCTCAGCTAACTATAACTGCTGAATTTCACTGGTTTTGTACGATTGAATCCTGAGCCTTACTATAACGTCCCTGCAACCTTTGGTTTGTTTAGTGAATTTCTCCATTTTTTAAAATTCTATATCCTAACTATAACGTCCCTGTAACCTGCATATATATATATATATATATATATATATATATATATATATATATATATATATATATATATATATATATATATATCTCGGCGGTCGCAAGTAGGTAGTTGTAGTTAGGACCCAGTTTCCATAGACAGAGTGTTTTTTTGTTTTGCTGATAACTTTGGCACCGTTTGATGAATTTTCACAAATTTCCCTAGTTTGCCACTCACTGCAGCTGCGGTCCTAAAAGTTTTGGGTTGATTCATCAAACGGGGGCCGACAAAATGGGGTGTCCCAGAACGCATTTTCCCTATTCAATTTCCCATAGGGATTTTAGACACTACTACAGCCCCGACCCCTGGATGGGATTACACCAGATTTGGCAGAAAGCTAGATCTTAGTCCATAAAGATCTCTTTTTGTAATTTGGTGTAAATCAGTTCAGTGAATTTGGAGTTATTAAAGAAAAAATATTTATAGATATCCAGGGATGTGGATCCATCACAGATCCACAGCGGGGGATCTGCATATCCACAGACCATTAGGAATGCCGTGATTGGCTGCCACCACTTCAACCAGGAAGTGGTGGCAGCCATCTTGGTACTTAGGCTCAGCCGAGTCCCAAGAATAAACATTTCCTACCCTGCCCTCTTAGGCCTGGTGGTGGGGTACCACAGGCACAAACAATATTTTTGTTTTAAATTTCCAGTGAATTCTTGAAGGATCCGCAGATCCCTGGGAAAATTTTGAAAAAACAAGCACAGTTTCCCGTGCTTGTTTGCTTGTTGTTATAAACCCCACCGGGTTTGCCAGGTCCCGGGGGGGAATTGCTTATGATTTTGATTTGGGAGGGGGTGCCTGAGGCCCCCCTCCTTGGTTCTATTTTGGCCCTGTGGAACCCATACCCTAGAGTCCAGCTTTTTGTAATATTGGGAAGTGGGCACGCCTCCTGGGCCAATGTTGGCCCCGGGGACGGGCAACATCGGGGCACAGCTGAAACAAGGAAGGGGAGTAGGGCACACAGCCCCCTCTTGGGCCACTTTTGACCCCAGGGACCCCCAACCCCTGGAGCCTGGCCATGAAAAATAGGGGGAGGTCCCCCTCCCCATGCCATGTTTGGACCTGGAGACCCCAATCTTTCGGACCCGTCCGGCAAAAATAGGAGGGGAAGGCAAAAAGTTTGGGGGTGACCCTGTAGAGAGGGCCAAGTCCAAAACAGGGCTTAGATCCAAGAAAACACTGTCACCTCAGCACTAATCAGCTATACCCATAGAACTAAGAGCTACAGTAAGATTGGTAACTATCGCAGGTAAACTTTGACACCAGTGAGTTGATTACAGAGGCCCAATACATCTGATTGGTTGTGACATCAGAATCATACAGTGTTAGGCGCACAGAGCCCCTGTTGTGGGACGCCTTTATGCTGACTTGGAAGTAATTTAAAAGAACGCTGAACCATGCTTTCGAAGAGTGGGAAAGAGCAACAGCACCTTCATGAAAGGTTTGGGAACTATTTAATCAATGTCATTTTAGTCTTCCAGGACAACCGCGCTCATAATGGTAGTGGGAAGTACAATGAAGACATGTCTGCTGGACTTGAAAATGTTGTGGTTCTTATACATGATGACTTTAAAACAACACTTCATGTTATGCCCACGTTAAAGTGTTGGCAAGATGTAACTTGACAATCAGTGTTCAAAAATCCAGGTCCCATTGTAGCACTGCTTTGGCATTTCAATGGATCAAAGACCCGCTGAAGCTTTTGCAACGCCTTCCACCCAATTATGTCTCTGGGTGAAGTACGACTACCGGCTCCCTTCTAATAATCGCTAACTATGGGGGTAGTATGAGAAAATGATTTTGTACTGCACGTCATTCTGTAAGACATGAGTGAATGAGAAAAAGTTTCCAGTTTATTTTTCTTAATCTGAACTAATATATTTGTTTACGTTATTGACTTTGTGAACAGAGGTACTTGCAAGATGTGAGTCCGGATAGATGTGTTACAATTACGAATGTATCTATACATTTTAATATGTGCAGTATTCATATTACGTTTGGTAGCGAATACATTCCAAAATGCACATTTCATATGAAACAATTCTGTGTCTATCATTATGTACCCTGAGTTGTTAGTCCATCAAATTGTACAACTATGTTCACCATCTTTCCATAAAGAGGTGTAGTATGATCTTTTCATCTTCTGATTTTAACATTCCGTGAGTCACTGTCGATATTGGTTCTATGTGCATGTCATCCTCAAGATGCGCCCCTTTACTTTCTATATTCATCAAGGAGCACTGTATCTCGCACTGTTACATTATGTAAGATAAAATGCCCCAGAATCAGATCACGCGCTGTCTTAGTCTGTGTAAAAACCTACCAAAAGGCAGGGCTCGGCACCTGCATTCTGACTGCAATTAACTAACATCTCTCTCTAACACTGCATGAGCTACTGAGTGCAAGGTGACTTCTGTTTTTAAGTTGAGAGCTACGGTGGCTGTATGGTGATGCAGCGGAAGTGGGGAGAAATTGTATTCATCCTTAAAGTTATCGCTAATTTTATACCACTAGTCTTTTTTATGATTAGCAGTTCGGGTCCATGAGAAAACAATAATCACCCACAATAATAGGTCCTCCAATGGATCTTTATGTAGATCTAATAGGGACTTGGCAATGTAAAGACGAATATAATTCCCCTCATGAGGACCTTAAAATGAAGGAAATATCTAACTTAATAACAAGTGTACAAATCTTATCAAAAACTCAAAATAATGACAAATTCTGAAGTACTTATCAAGTCACTTTATCTAAGTTTTTCAGAATATGAATGGTCAGTACATGACTACATTAGCAAGTATTATGAGTTTCTTCATAAACAAATGTTACAGGTAAATCACTTATATAAGAAACAATTTACATTAAATTGTACACAAATTAATAACAGGCATTTGAGTGGAGAGAGAGAGAGACAAAAGGGAGAATATTTCATTGCAAATATCATTATGCAATTTAATTTCATACGAACCTAGAGAAATATTGCACAGCGTGCAATGAGAAAGGAAGCTAACCTCTTGGCCAAAAAGGTATAGCTAAGAGCAACATCACCAGCTGATGAAGTGCAAAGTTTTCAGGCCAGTCTCAGTCAGGTATAGCAAGGACAGCAGCTAGCCAGAGTAGCATAGAGAAAACAGCAGCGAAGCTCTCCTCTCATAGAAACAGCTACTCTAAATATTCTCTTTTCACACAAATATGTATACCCTGAATAGTAATGTCCAATCTCATAAAAGTATCATTCATAAATTCTTCTCATTTTCATTGGTTTTCAGAATAAGGTGATCATTTGACCATACTAGCTCGACAAAGTTCATTGAAGAAATTCATTGTTAGCTCTAATTAAGTCATCCTTCCGCGGAATGCAGGAAAACATCTTGCAACATTATCCACATCCCCGCGCACATTTCGCTGGTTTGTAACTTTCATCCGAGGAGTCCATTCACAGTAAATAATCAAGAGGAAATTCCTTGAGATTAATTTGTGCACAGCTAAACAAACTAATACAGCAATTTAAAACTAGTGAAGGACAAAATACATTTTCTTCTGAGGCCTACATTTTAAGAAAAGAAAAATATCATTCAAACAAGGTTTTGAGGCCTTCATAGGATTTTGTAATGCATCTCTCTCTAGGAAAATAAAACACATTTTAGTTACGATGATAATTTCATAAAAGATCATTATGGCAAAAGATTCATAATTTTTCTATTATATTGAAAAATATTATTCTAATTAGTCCCATGATTAATAATTTGTCTCTTTTACATTATAAGTAAAGAAAAATAAGCGTTTTTGTGGAACATTTTCCATAAGCATTTTCTATTTATTATTTCCATTTCTCTCTCTCTCTCGTAAATGTCTTAGTTTACATAAAGAAAGTTTACTTATACATGCTCTCCACACGTTTAATGTTACTTTAATTTTTCTACACGTTTTGTGCTTCATTTTGCACTTTTTCACTAACACTTCTAACGTGTGCTTTGTTTTACACTTATCCACTAAAAATTGGTCACCCATGTTAATAGTTTTCACACTATTAGTCATTGATTTATTAGTAAGACAAATATGAGTAGATTTAATCAAGCAGGATTTTCATTTCGCAAAATCATGCTTCATCAATGATGTCATGAGCCATGGACTCCATCTAAGCCCTTGATCACATCCATCACAGCGGAAAACTATTTCACACATGTTCCTTTTTAAAACAATAGAGGGACTGGCCGAAAAGACAGTGAAGATGCCCCTTATATACAGGCAACAGTTAATAAGTCATAGAGATAGAACAATGACAACTAGAACAGCACAGCCTGGGATCCTTCCATGTAACTGTAGGAACACACATCTTACAGTGAAATACAAGAAGAGTCTGCCTTACAAGACGCATAAGGCAGACCGATTGGTGGGTGTACATACCGAGTGAAGGACACTCGCAGCCGCCAACTACTTTGGCTCATCTGTTCATCTGTTTGGTAATCATGAGGCACAAAGGAATAAAGTGTTGAGGAAGACCTATCAAGTTTTTACGATTGAAACCCATATACCATGCCTATGAGGAGCCTGTTGCAGATATTCAACAACAGAGCACCAAGCAGGGGAGTCAAAGTGCCACTCCTTACACCCACACCGGGAGAACATGGCGGCCGGCTAGGAGCTCCGGTCGCGAACTCCGTCGAGTGAGGTGCGCAGATCAAATGTAGCGGCTCGAGAGAGCGAGGATTTCCCCTGAAGAAAATTGTAATCGACTTACCTCTATCACGGATGGTGAGCTCGTGTGATACCATCGAACACCGGGAATTCGGGAACCGCTCGATGTTGGAAAAGCAGGAGAACGGAGGCAAATGCAGAGGAAGAGGCGGGACTTGGAGGGAAGCCATGTTCCAACCCTCCGGGTGTGATTGGGAAGAGGGGAGGCGTTTGGGCCGCTGCTGCGGCTGGATTACAATCAAGGAGGAGAGCTTCTGCAAAAGTGAGTTTCAGAGGCCCTCCAAGCAGCTCTCTGTTACATACTGTCAGCCTAGAGAAAGGTTGTAAAGAGGACACCAACAAGGGAAATACAGAAAACAAAGATAAAGAAGCTTTAAAGCATACAGTGTGCATGAATGCAGCAAAGAGGAGGGGAAGGGGCAAACGAGGGGAACTGACTGCCTTAAATCTTGCAACTAAAATACCACAGGCAGATTTGCCGCCCTCAACTGAATTAATACCTCAAGTGCAGGACTCCACAAAAAGGAGCACAATAGAACGAGAACTAAAAAACATTGACAGGAAAGAGATCACTAAAAGCCGCATTCAAGACATAAGTTACGCGCTAAGAAACAGGAATCTGGCATCGGCCCCCTTAGGTGACGTAGGTCAAACCTCAGCGGCAGAGAAAGAACAAGCAACTACGTTGAGTGGGAGTACAATAAAATATACCAATAAAAAGCAAAGGGGCCATAAAACAAAGGGCGTGACCGCGGCAGTGGTCTCAACCAGAGCTGCCAATGCGGCAAAAAAAGAACAATCAAAGAAAGGAGCTAATCTAAAAGTAACACCTCTCTTCGCTCTTTCTTTAAAGTGCAGGAGAAATCAGTATCTAAAAACGCAATACATAAGGAAGGGAGTGTTAACAGAACGACCCCAACCATGCAAAAGCAAATACATTCCTCTACTGATAGAGTGGTGGAGTCCCCCAACCGATTCCAAGTTCTTATGCTGAGAGACCCCGTGGATGAGAATGGATTATATGTGGAGGAGGGACCAGAGAGTGAAGATAATCTACACCAAAATACGCCGAATAGTGATCCGGCCCCGGAGTCACCTGCGCAGGCTGAAATTGGGGACCTGATGGGGTCACTTTTGAAAGAAATGAAGTTGAGCTTTGCCAAATCAGAAAAAAATCAAGAGAGGATACAAGCAACCTGTGAGGTGCTGGAGTCTAAGGTTAACGCCCTAGTGGACCGAGCATCAGCCATAGAAAACACGCTAGAGCAGACTAGGGAGGAGGTGAAATCTTGTCAAAATGACATTAATAAACTAAGATCAACTGAAAAAGAGCTTCGAGATAAGGTCGAGACTTTGGAAAATAACTTAAGGCGGAACAATTTACGAATATTGAATATTCCAGAAGGCTCGGAAGGGCAGAATATAAAGAGTTTTATAGTTAAACTGTTAAAGGAAATTATTCCGGAGGTAGAGGAGAAAATCTTAGATGAAGACATTCAAAGAGTACACAGAGATCCCTTCAGATTGAATAAATCAAGGAAAAATGCATGGAGAATACTCGTAAATTTTAAAACATACACCCTAAAAGAAAATATCTTAAGTAAGGCTTTAAAAATAGGTACTCTTTCCAAAGATGGTTACAACTATAAAATGTGTTCTGACATATCTAGGGCAACGTTAGACAGACAGTGGGCTCTAGGGAATTAAATGCAAGACTTGAGAGCAGCAGGGGCCACGGTCCAAATGAAATTCCCAGCTCTTTTGAGGATCATGTGGAATAATCAGACACTTAATATCAGGGAGCCAAAAGAAGTGGAGATATTGTTAGAACGAATAAAAGCAAAAAAGTAAGAGCCATGTTATAAATCAACAACCTCACGACAACGGAACTCAAACAGGGCAATTAGGTTTGTCCAATGACAGTAGGGAGGGTTCTCCAGGGTGGGGCGAGGGGTGTAAGATTTTTTTCTTCTTTTAAGCACAATTTAAGTTTCCTTTCGGTGGGGAGCATTTGGGAAAAAAAAATAATAATAATTGTCCGATATGTAAGATTTATGGTAGCTACGGTCACGGTAAAACACGGATTAAGCCAATTTTACCAAGCTAGGCGAGATAAAGATCACAACTTGGAATGTAAAAGGGCTTAGAGTAAGGAGAAGACGACAAAGATTTTTTGAATATCTTAAATTAATAAAGAGTGACGTCATAATTTTGCAGGAAACCCATCTCCTAAAGTCAGAGTGGTTCGAAATCATAAAACATGAAAAGTGGGTAGAAAATAGTGTTTGCACAAATCAGACCTGTTGCATTAAGGGTGTGGCAATAATTGTTAAAAAAACATCGAGAATATCAATTATAGAGGAATGTGTTGATTCGAAAGGCAGATGGGTTGCTGCAAAGATGAAATTAGGGGATAAGTCTTTCTCTGTGGTCGGGTACTATGGCCCTAGTACAGATGACCCAGCACCACTTCAATCATTATACGCCCAATTAATTAACATATCCACTCCAATTATTCTAGGCGGAGATTTTAATATACTATTAGATCCTAAAAACGATAGACACCCGCCAGGAAGAGTTTCGAATCACCCTAAAATGAGGGAATGGATGAACAGATTTAAAGAAAACCTAGGCCTGGTTGATATTTGGAAGACTAAATGTGATCAAAGTAACAGATATACTTACAGGAATCATAAATACAGCCACGCTTCTAGAATTGACTTCTTTTAATAGATAAACTACTAAGTAAGAATGTTATAAAAGTGGTTCATGTACCTGCACACTTCTCTGATCACTCTCTAGTTCAGATGAAATAAGTCAAAGTCTTCTTCAGGCTGAGATAAGGTGGACGTTAGACTGTACACTTCTGTTAGATCAACAACTTATTGAAAAATTGAAGGATACAACAGAGAATTATTTCCAGATTAACACCAACGGAGAAGTACCCATTCAAGTAGTTTGGGATGCTTATAAATCCGTGATTAGAGGAAATCTTATCAGTTTAGCCGCAAGAAGAAATAAGGAGAATAGACACACAATCAGTCAGTTAGAGTCAGACATATTTGATAAGCTTAGGGTGTACGAGGCTGCAACCTCGGAAGAAGAGCAAGAAAGGGCGAAAGAAGAAATCTCAAAAAAGAAGTGTGACTTATCACTCTATTTGGAAGAAAGGGTAAGGAAAAGGTGGGAGGCCAGTAGCTTGTCAAACTATGAGTATGGGGAAAATAGCGGGAAACTCCTGGCATGGAAGCTTAAAACTGACTCTAACAGGAATAAAATTATGACGACATATAGTGGCTTGGGCGGGGGAAAGGTAGAAGATAGGTCAGGAATAGAAGATGCCTTCGTTGATTTCTTTCAGTCTCTATACAAGGAGGACCTAACACCTCTAGGCCCTACAGTAGACTCCTATTTAAAGGAATCACAGACCCCCAAGTTGGAGGCTGACTCATGCGAACCATTAAATGCAGAAATTACCATCGAAGAGGTTTTGATGGCGATAAGTAGATTAAAACAAGCATTTGCAATGCAACCGGTCTCGCCTTTGGGATCTTATACGTTTTTAGCAATGCAGCATATCATCCTGGGTGCTAAAAAATGAAAGAAAGACATCGACAGCACTAGAGACCGCAAAGACTGCAACAGCAGAATATAAAGTTTAAGAACACGCCCAGTTGGATCACTAAATTCAGTCCTTTCGCAGCAAAGAAACATACAATTACATTTATTACCACATGTAGGTCAGACTATGGACATCAAATTTCAACTAATAGGCAACACCAGGGACGCCTAAGGTATTACACCCTCTGGAATGTCAATGGGTCTAAACGCTTGTTTTGGTTATCAACAGCCACCAAGGCTAAAGAGGTTGATAAATTGAGCCCAAAGACTGTGTTCCAGTGCAGGTCACGGAAGTTGGATAGGATAGCTCCTTCAGGACAGGGCTACACTGACTTACCTGCAGGAGAACAGGTTGATAGGTTCAAAGCCAGAAGAATTAAGCGTGGTCAAAAAAAGGTTGCTTTGGGCTCACAAATTAAAGGTTTTGTTTCAATAACGGTGCCCTTCTGCTGAACGGCAGAGGCATCCCTCGATCAAGCCTAGTTATGAATCAAAAAATGTAGTTGTGTGCAGTCAGATCTACATGATGTGTCAAAACTGGACACGTGAGCTGTCCAGGGATGTAAAACAAGCCCCTGCAGCCCTTGCGGTGTGGGGGATTTGGGGACAAACTTTCAGGAGCCACTTCGACCCTTTAGGGGGGCCCAATTCAGCTGAAGGCCAAGTAGTGTCAGTGAGATGCAGGAGACTAAGGGACACCTCTTCACATTCTGCAGGGGGGCGGGCATTATTTTGCATTAGGCCACTGGAGCTGACCCTGAGTGCACTTTGCAGACAAATTCTGAAGGACAGAGTGCCATATACTAAACGTGCTTTAAAAAGCAGTAGCAACAAGCACTAGTGTTATTGTGGCCACACATCTCACAACGAGCGGCCCAGGATTTGTGGGAGGAGTAAATACTAAAGACTGAGAATAAACCTAGCACAGCAGAAGACAGCAGATTTTCAGGATTAAGCTGAGAAATGACAGAGCTCTACTGACAGGAACGGGGTACTGCAATGAGGTCCGAGGTTTGTAACGGTTCAACCGCATGACAAAAAATAATAGCTCCCTCACTGGATAAACTGTAACCACCCCACCCCCAAAACGCCTGCCATAAAGTAATAGTCCAGACAAGTGGACAGCATAATTTAATGCTGCAAACTATAGCACAAGTTGCCAGGACAAAATAAATATTACCAACCCTCCTGTAGGGAAATCCGTAGTTTATTTTCCCCGCTGCCTACTTTATACCATATCCCTACTCCTTATAGTAGACCATAATATTATAAACGAATTCCCGATAACAAAGTGCTATCAGGTTTGTGAAAAAATCAAATGTATTCTTAAAGTCATCACACCTGGGGACTTCTTGTATTTGTATTTATACTTATATTCCCAGAGGGTTAAAGGATTTCCTACTAACAGCGTGATAAACCCACATGCTGGCAGACATGGTTTTGGGTAGAAACGTGAAGCAAAGCCGTTTTTACAATGACTACTTGCTCATAAGTCTACTAAACCTATTTTGTTTGGCTTACCACACTAAGGAGTACTCTGGTGCGATGGATTTGGGATTTAGACAAGTAAAAGTGAGTTTGCTGCCCACTTTTCTCGACCCAGTGGGTACGGTTAACATCACCCCGCTCCAGCTGACGAAGCGTGGGGTTGACGACGCTAATGAAACACTAACCATCTATCTGCTTAGTTCCTGGAGGACAGCTATGGTCGCGGCGTGTTGGGCTTCCATGAGGCGTTCCTCTGCTGAGAGATGCCGCTCTCTCAGCTGTGGAGCGCCGCAACCAAAAGTGAAAGTAAGCCGAGAACATTACTGCACCTCACCTTTCGTCTTCTGCTTCATACAGCGGAGAATACAGGTCATCTGGGGATGGACCAAGTGCCTGGAACTGTGGAGAGCAGCCTACGTAGAGCACCACACTGGAGCACTAGCTGCAGCAGAATACACATCTCCAGCCAGCTCTGGGATTGTAAATAGCAGTACCACAGGTAGGACTAATAAACCATTGTGGTGGTAGCTAACCCGGGGGAGACGTCTGCACAGAGGAGCATCCTACACATGCCGGCCTTGCACTGGGAAAGGAGGTTCGAGTGCTGGCCTTGGCTCAACATCCTCCCGTCTTAGGCAAAATGACTTATCACCCATGCTAACGAGAATCTAACTGCGTGATGTAACCTGATGCTCGTGTAGAACACTTGAATGTCCTTGGGCTAAGCTCGCGCTATACGTGCATTGTAAATAAAAATTATGTAAAACCACATCGCCGACAGCGCAATTGGCACACCGATAAATAAAAAAATAAAAATAAAGACTGTCACCGACAGGTTGAGCGATTAGAGATGCAGCTTCCGGGTGAGCCAGGAAATCCACGAGCACGCTGACTTTTGGCGCATGCGTGGAATATAAGGGAGCGAAAGAGAGCTGTTTGTATTGCGCATGTCATTAGGACAGGCCAGGCAAAATATAGTGCAAAGTCACCAACCAATCACAGGACAAAATAGCATTGAAAATGCAATAGGACTCGGATTTACCCGAGTCCTATTGCATTTTAAATGGAAGTGCCGGCATGAAAGAAGGCACGAACGGGAGGGGGTGGGGGGGTGGTTGTGGTACAAAAAGTTACAGATTGCGGGAGGGAACGGGGAGAGACAGGGAAACAAAACGGCTTTAGTAGTAAAGGGGCTGATAGCCTCAGAAGAGGAAAAATGATGCCATGGCATTCAGGAGGCGGGACTAAGATGCCAAAAACCAATCAAAATGCAGGATTTTTCATTGTAGCCAATCAAATTTATGGCCGGAAAGTGGGCGGAGCTTCCCCCCGCTATACTGTATACAGCATCTCTCGCCGAGACAGCGCATGCGCTGCCTAGGCGAAACCTAAAAAGGGAAAGCAGCGGGCCCAGACGCCATTCCAAACGAGCTTTACTTAGTCTTAAAATATATTTTGGCTCCCAGATTAGTGGATCTCTTTAATACTATTTATCTAGAAAGCCTACCGCTCCCAAAATCATGGAATGAAGCTACTATTAGTCTGATCTTGAAACCAGGTAAAGACCCCCTTAAATGTGAGTCATATAGGCCCATATCCCTCCTGAACAACGACTATAAAATATTCACGCAGATACTGGCAACAAGACTTGGAGTTATAATAGACAAACTTATTCACAATGACCAAAAAGGCTTTATTAGGGGGAGACAGCTACATGACCTTACTCACCACCTTATCGGAGCCATTGATATTGCCATTCAGGAAAGGTCTCCACTCGCAGTTCTCACCTTTGACGCCGCTAAAGCATTCGACCGAGTGAACTGGTCATTCCTGCAGGAAGCTATTTCCTATTATGACTTAGGTGAGAATTTTTCGAGAGCAATAATTAACATATATACGCTCCGGTAGCAAAAATTCTCATAAACTGATGTTTATCGAAAGAATTCCGGATTAAAAGAGGTACGAGACAGGGCTGTCCGCTCTCTCCCCACCTTTTCAACCTATACATAGAACCTTTAGCCAACATGATCAGGAGGTCTCAGGAAATTACCCCTTTTAAATTCAAAGGATGGTTCAAGAAAGTGGCGTTATACGCCGATGTGATTTACACAAGCGATCTAAATAAGTCTCTCCATACTATAACAAGACTGTTAACAGATTTTGGGAAAATCTCCGGATATCAAGTCAACCACCAGAAGACTGAGATTATGCATTGGAACATGAACCTACCAATAACGGGTCTTAAAAACAGAATTAAATATCTGGGGATAGAAGTCCTAAAAAATATCGACGAAATTGCTCAAGTAAATTTGAATTTAAAAGTAAAGGAAATGAGGAAACTTCTAAGATCATGGAGCTGTTTATCTCTTTCTTTTTTGGGGAGATCCAATGTTATTAAAATGACTATCTTGCCTAAGTTTACTTTTCTATTTAATGCCATTCCACTAGAGTTTAAGCCCCAATGGATAAAAAAGATCCAAAGTGAAATTAATGGCTTCATATGGGCCTCTAAAGGGGTAAGAATAGCGTGGAAAAAGCTATGCCAGAGGAAACATCGAGGTTGCATAGCAAGCCCAGACCTTTTGGCTTATTACAGAGCCTTCCAATTCAAGAACATTAGAATTCTTTTTAAATCACACAACTTTTACTCTTCCTATTGGAAAGTTGCTACTGACGAGGACTACTGTCTTTAGAAATTTGGGCATCCGAAATACTTTAAAAAAGTCAAATTAAAGGTATTGGGATCAGCGTACAAGTTATGGTACGAAATAAGAAGAGCATGGAAGATCCCATACTATAGCCGATCAGCACCCATATGGAGCTCACCTGGAACCCCTGATTGTCTAAAAGACTCCCTAGCAGGCCCTCTGAAAAAAGCAGGAATAAAAAAATGGGGAGAACTTTTTGATTGTGGTAATCTACAAAGTTGGGATTCATTACTTGAAAGAACAAAAGGGGAAATATCCAGGTTCAAATATTACCAGCTGGTGAGCTGGTCAAAGGACCAAGAGAAAAATTTAGAATCCACTGGAAAACTGGAGGAAGAAATACAAAATGATCCAGCCTGAAAGGAAATTTCGAAGTGGTATTGGCACATGACTCAGAAAGGAGATGACGAATTTACAACCCCAGATGATATATGGAAGAAGATCTTTCCGGCTCAAGACTTGCAACAGCAATGGCAAGTATCCTGCACCTTTTTATGGCATATTATAGTTTCTGCACCCCTTAAGAAAAAACATCTTTTTACTTTACACAGGTCATATTGGACTCCTGAAAAGTTATCCAAATTGAATAACCAGGTGACAAAAAAGTGTCCTCTTCTTGATATATTTTGGGAAGAAGTTGGTAAGATTATTGATAAAGTCTTAGAAACGAATATTAAGGTAAGCACATTTACCGTTATTTTTGGCATTTTGGACAGTAATGAACCTATTATTGTATTAAGTAAAAAACAAAAGAATTTATTATTTGTTTTAATTCTATTAGCCAGACGCGAGGTGTGCGTAAACTGGATTCTTGCAACTCCCCCTAAGGTGGCAGAATGGCTTCGATCAGTAGATAAGGTTAGGAAACTAGATATATTCAGAGGGAAGAGTAAAAGAACTAAGCACTGGGAACTTTGGGACAAGAATTTGTGGTAGGGCAGGGAGGGATGTCCAATGATTTTACCCAATGCGATCCAACAAATTCGAGGGAACCATCATGGTGGATCTGTGATGGATAAACTCAAAGAATTTGAAGGCTCTTAAGACACGGTCTTACCTCGACATATAAGGGCGGTCTCCATTTTTTTTTCAAGTCAAGGTGACCTTGTATACCATAACCGTAAGAATCGCATAAATGAGGAAAAGAAAAAAAGCAGAGCACCAAGCCACTAAAAAGAAAAATCAGGAGAATCCTTCCTGTTTGACTTTCCATTTGTGGAACATTTATGAACTTGGATTGAGATAAACACAATGAACTAATGGTCGTTTGATTTACAGCTCGTCTCTTCGCCCAGGTCTATTTCCTTTGTGGAAAACCCCAAAAAATTGCAATGTTTATGTTTTAAAATATTTTTTAATTAATGCAGAAAAAGTAGCACTTTGATATCATGAGTGTTGGTAATTCCAGTGACAACAACGTATGAAATTTCCTACCCCATACAAGCTTGCCTTTATTAGGTGTATATTGGGTCCTGAATAAGGGAAGCGGAAGTACTGTGGTCTGAAGTTTATGATATCAAAGAGGACTCAGAAAGCAAAACTGATGCCTTTGAAACGTGATATTCTGGAAGTTGTGAGGCTGAATCCCTGCCGAGTCTGGGGGCTTAGTGGACTAATACATCCACTGTAGGGGCCTGTGTTCGACCTCATTGTCACAAGTTCAAAGGGTGGGGGGCGGGGTGCTACTCAGCCTTTCATCCTTCTGAGGTCCATAAAATGAGTACCATTGAGTTGGGTAACAATAAACATCTGTTATGCAGAGCCAAGATACCCTTGGGTAAAGAACTCTTTACAAATACACCTTATATGATGCCTTCCATCCTTCAGAATTGGGTAAGGGAGTTCTAATAAATTGTATCAGTCAGTAGTTATTTACAGCACTTAGAAACCGCAGAAAATTAGTATGTGAAACACTTGTCACCGCTGCACGTGTGATCAGGAATAAGCCAGAGGACAGAAGAAACAGTACTAATAGTTGTTTTAGATCTTCTGGTATTTCATGCGGCCTACTAATTTTTGGATCAAAGGAGAACACAATTTTTCCCAAGAAGTCTGAGATGACTTTATTACTTAACCTGCAACTTTGACTTATGATATCTTCAGATAGCTGAAACAATGTGGCTCATTCTGTTTATTTTTGTCTATGATGCCGTCTTGTTGTCATTTTCAACGGTCTTTGCATTTGTTGACATATTACCCCTTCTGTTGTTGCTCACTACCGCAGGGCGGGGAAGGGGAGATCATTTCAATGTGAATTTTATAAAATGCCTTTTCCATGTAAACACTGCTTCGGGCAACACTACACATTGTTTACCCACCACTCTGTAATGGGCCTCGTTTGCCTTATTTTTCACTTGTTTGGGAAGTGCAAATCTTTTGCACAAATTACTCATGTTATAAGCAGCTCAACCTAATATGTTAGTCAGCCGACACGTGTTTCGCCCAAAGGCCAAGAAGCCAGGGCTTTCTCAAGGCTGAGTATAGTGGTGGGGTTGTGAGATAATAGAGGATAGGCATGTTGGGTATGTGGTAAGTAGAGGTAGAAACAAGACAGGTGGAAAGTCATTGAGTGAGAGAGTGAGGGAAAAGACGCGACGAGGAAAGAGGAAGAGGAGGACGGGAGAGGGGAGTCATGAATGGAGAGAAAGGTAGAGAAGTAGTACAGCAATACAGAGAGTAAAGAAAGCGGTTTATGGGTTGGTGAGTGACACGCAAATAAAAATGGAAACTAATCCCACCAGACAAATTCTTATAGAACTGAAAAAGAAACTTGATAACTGGTATCACAATAATCTCCTTACTTTAGAAGAACGCAACAATTTATACATTGAACATTCCACAATGGCCACCCTATATCTACTACCAAAAATCCATAAAAACAGTCACCCACCACCAGGCAGACCCATCATAGCAGGGATAAACTCCATCTGCTCCAAACTAGGGGAATTCATTGACTTCCACCTGCAACCATATATGAAAGACCTACCATCATTCATAAAAGACACCAAAGACATCCTGCTCAAACTGGACAATATACCATGGGCCTCTGACTGTATACTTACAACAATTGACGTGGTAAGCCTATACACCTCCATCAAACATGAAGATGGCATGAATGCAGTAAGAAAGGCACTATCCACCAAACCAGCGCATTTCTTTGAATTTAACCAAATGCTCCTTGAGATGCTATTTTTCTGCCTAACTAACAACTTGTTCTCATTCAACTCTAAATACTTTTTACAACTACAAGGCAGCGCCATGGGGGCCAAATTTGCCCCACCATACGCATGCATTTTCATGGGAGAAGTAGAAAGATTTTGGCTATGAGACGAAGCGTTCTCACAATACACCTCCAAAATACTGTATTGGGGACGCTTTATAGACGATATCCTATGCATCTGGCAGGGTTCTAAAGAGAGTCTACAGCTTTTTTTAAGTAAAATCAATGAGAACCGATGGAATATCAAAACAACCTCCCAGTTCTCGGCCTCAGAAATAGACTTCTTAGACATTACCATTTATGTACAAGAAGGCAAACTACACACCAAAGCCTTTCATAAACCCACAGCGGCCAACTCAATTTTGAGAGCAGACAGTTGTCATCCCCAAACAACAATTAAGAACATCCCTAAGGGGGAATTCCGGAGAATGAGAGGAAACTGCAGTACCATGGGCATTTACGAAGAGAAAGCAACTGATTTAACAATCAGATTGGAACAAAGAGGCTACAAACGCTCACAACTGGAAGCAGCTGCATCTGATTGCGCTAAGATACCACGCCAGGAACTCCTGCAAACCAAGGCTGTGGAAAATGGTACTCAGAGGTCAAATACTATCCGTTTTCTCACGGACTACCATAATGGACACTACCATATCAGAAAAACTCTTCAAAAACACTGGTACCTACTGTCTAATAATATGACTCTCAAAGACCAGATTCAAACCTTCTCACAAATGGGTTTCAGGAGAGCAAGAAACCTGAGACAAAAGCTCTGTCAATCAGAATTCATTGACAAAAGGAAACAACCGGAAGCACATTTCATGTCCAGGCCCCAAGGATTTTACACATGTCACAACTGCAATGCCTGCAAATTAGGCATTAATAAACAGAAAGAATTTACCGCACCGGGCAAACAAACAATAAAGATCAAAGAGTGGATGAATTGCAACTCGAACTATGTAGTTTACATCATCATCTGCCCTTGCCACAAACTCTACATAGGCAGCACCATCAGACCACTCAAAACCAGAATTCTAGAGCATTACCGCAACAGCCACAAGACAGAAATGGGCCCACCACTAACGGAACACTTTCAGGAACACCACCCGCACAACAAAACTTTCAAATTCTTCGGATTGGAACAGGTGAAACAACACCCCAGAGGTGGAAACCGAGAACTCCGTATGAGGCAAAAAGAAAGTGAAATCATTCTACGCATGGACACTGTTAATACCGGGCTCAACAAGGATGCAGAAATGCATTACTGGTTATACAAGTGAATTAACTTAATCCTGTCTAGTCCTGTGCATACACCGGACGTTCATCAACCCGCCCATCACCTGTAGCCACCGGTTTGAGCTAGGATTCTACATTTTACTTTCTTCCATATAACTGAATGTTAATTTTTCTTGTTTCTGTTTCCACACTGCTTTTGGCACTGTTTTCACCAATTTTATGGTGATGTAAAAGTGGGTCCTTAGATACCCTAACTCTTAAGACTTTGGTAAGCCTAGCTTAGTATCATATCATTTTATCTCATCCCAGATCCCGCTTCACACTCCTGACCTTAGTGTGACTCTGGTCCTGAGACCACTTTTGGTCCTACACAATAGATGTAACTAACTCTATAATAGATTTTTCCTATGGGTGGACCCCCGTTTTTAGGTTTATTCCTGATTAATGTCCTGAGTCTGTTTTTCGCATATTACCTGCCTTAATTTACTCCTTTCTTATTGTAGTCACTTACAACTTGCTCTCTCTCCACTCGCTTCATCTACCGATGCTGCTGATATTACACCCCAGACCCACGGCTCAGATTCAAACTTCTTATCAGATCTGGCCCTTTTTAAGATGCACTGCAGCCGCGAACCGCTGCACCACTAACTAGTGTGTCCCGTTAGTATTAGTTCATGGTTCACTCATTTAATCGAGTTGAATTCATGTTCTTCTTAATTCTGAGAAGGTTCTGCTACGTCCCATACTGCAGTTTGCAGCCTCGAACTCCTTCACCAGGTTTATTGATTTGTTAATAGAGACCGCATCAACGCAGTAGGAGGAGGAATCGCCATCGTCCACAAGAACACCATCAGGGTCTCGACCAGCACCGACGACACTCTCAGCACCACCGAACACATGCACTTCCAGATCCACACGGACCCCAACACCACCCTTAGAGGCACCCTTGTCTACAGACCCCCTGGGCCCCGACCCCAGTTCAGCGACTCCATCGCCGACTTCATCAGCACGCACGCCCTGACCTCTACCGACTACATCCTCCTCGGAGACCTGAACTTTCACCTGGAGAACAACAACGACAGCAACTCCACCACCCTGATCGACAGCCTCGCCAACCTCGGCCTGAGCCAGCTCGTCACAACACCGACCCACTCCGCCGGCCACACGCTTGACCCCATCTTCTCCTCAAGCTCCCACGTCTCCTTCAGCCACAGTACGGAACTCCTCTGGACCGACCACCGCTGCATCCATTTCACCTTCCAGAAACCCACCACACACCACCGCACCCAACAGATCCCATGCCGCTGCTGGAGCAATGTCACCGAAGACCAACTCCGGGCAACCCTCGCTCTCAGCCCTCCCTCCGACCCATCCAACACCGACGACGCTGCCTGCAACCTCAGACGATGGATGGACGACTGTGCCAACACCCTCGCCCCGCTGAAAAAGCTCACCTACAGCGACACCACCAAAAGAGCCAGCTGGTTCACCTCGGAACTCCTAGCTTCCAAACGTACCTGCCGGAAACTAGAGAAGAAATGGCACAGTGATAAGACACCGGACAGCCACACAGCCCACAAAGACGCCATCCGTAACCACCACCACCTCATCAGGTCCGCCTAGAGAATCTCCTTCAAAGACCGCCTCGACAACAACGCACACAACAGCAAGGAGCTTTTCAACATCGTGAAGGAACTCTCCAATCCCAGCTCCAACACCAACGACATCCCGCCGTCGCAACCCCTGTGCGATTCCCTCGCCACCTTCTTTCACCGCAAGATCGCCGACATCCACGACAGCTTCAACACCCAGACAGCCCCAACTAAGATCGATGCACCAGACCCGCCACACACCATCGACCACGACCCCCTACCAGCCTGGGCCAGCATGAACATCGAGGACACCATCAAGACCATGAGCACAATACACTCCGGCTCCCCGTCAGACCCTTTCCCGCACCACATTTTCAACAAAGCCAGCAGCTCCATCGCACCCCACCTGTGCAACATCATCAATCTCTCCTTCGAGACCGCGACCTTCCCAGAGAGCTGGAAACACGCAGAGATCAACGCCCTACTCAAAAAACCCAAGGCGGACCCGAGAGACCTCAAGAACTTCCGGCCCATCTCTCTGCTTCCGTTCCCAGCCAAGGTCATCGAGAAGATCGTCAACAAACAGCTAACCCGATACCTCGAAGAAAACAGCATCCTGGACCCATCCCAATCAGGGTTCCGCAGCAACCACAGCACTGAGACTGCCCTCATCGCCGCCACCGACGACATCAGGATCCTGCTGGACAATGGTGAGACCGCAGCCCTCATCCTGCTGGACCTCTCCGCCGCCTTCGACACTGTCTGCCACCGCACTCTACGCGCACGCCTCCACGACGCAGGGATCCGAGACAAGGCCCTGGAATGGACCACCTCCTTCCTCGACGGCAGAACCCAGAGAGTCCGCCTCCCACCTTTCCGATCCGAAGCCTCCGAGATCATCTGCGGCGTACCCCAGGGATCGTCCCTCAGCCCAACACTGTTCAACATCTACATGGCCCCGCTCGCACGCATCGCCAGACAGCACGACCTCAATATTATCTCCTACGCCGACGACACTCAACTGATCCTCTCCTCACCAAGGACCCCTCGCCGCCAAAGCCAATCTCCATGAAGGAATGAAGGCCGTCGCCGATTGGATGAAGATCAGCCGACTAAAGCTGAACACGGACAAAACGGAGGTCCTCACCCTCGGCTCCAACCCCTCAGCCTGGGACGACTCCTGGTGGCCAACGACGCTGGGAGCAGCCCCGACACCCACCGACCACGCACGCAACCTGGGAGTCATCCTCGACTCAACGCTCTCCATGGCCAAGCAAGTCAACGCAGTCTCCTCCTCCTGCTTCAACACCCTCCGCATGCTTCGCAAGATCTACAGGTGGATCCCGACAGACACAAGAAGAACAGTCACCCAGGCCCTCGTCAGTAGCAGACTTGACTATGGGAACGCCCTCTACGCGGGAGCCCCGGCCAAGCTCATCAAGCGACTGCAACGCATACAAAACGCCTCCGCACGCCTGATCCTCGACGTACCACGCCACAGCCACATCACCCCCCACTTGAGGAACCTGCACTGGCTCCCCGTCGACAGGAGGATCACCTTCAAACTCCTCATCCACGCACACAAGGCACTCCACAAAACTGGCCCAGCCTACCTCAACAGACGACTCTTCTTCTACGTCCCCAACCGCCAGCTCCGCTCCGCCGACCTCTCCCTCGCCACCGTCCCTCGCATTCGAAGAACAACCACCGGCGGCAGATCCTTCTCACACCTCGCCGCCAAGACTTGGAACACCCTTCCACTAAGCCTACGACAGACCCAAGACCTGCTGACCTTCAGGAGGCTACTCAAGACCTGGCTGTTCGACCAGTAGCAGCACCCCCCCCCCTTCCCTCTCCCCAGCGCCTTGAGACCCTCGCGGGTAAGTAGTGCGCTCTACAAATTCTGTGATTGATTGATTGATTGATTATTTTCACGGCACCTCTTTGACTTTTCTGCTGCCGCGAACTTGATCACCTTATGTGATTTACTAACAATATTTTATTTATTTCTATTTGTTCCAATATTTATAGTTTGTTTGGTTTTTAAGAAGGATCCTCTCCTTCACAGACTGCAGCCTCGAACCCCCGCACTAGGACTCGTGATTTGACATTTTTACGGCATTCTGCCGTCACTCATCCTTTGTCTTCCCGCACTTCCTTCTTATATAAGGAACCGGCATCAGCCGCGGTCAGCTCACTTGGACCGCAGTCTGACCCAGCAGATCACGCCTGCTAGCGCGCCTTTTTTCTGTAAGTATATGGACTCCTCATACCCAGCGCTTCCCCCCACGCCCATTATGTGGATCCCAATACCGTTTCTCGTTTATTATACTGACATATCCTCCCGGGTTTGTCTGCTCATTAAAAACATACCGGCGATGTTTGTTCCAAGGCTGCTTTTGACTTTCTCTGGCATCGCGGCCCCCCCCTCTCTCCCCTAGGGATGCACCACCTACCACGATCGCGTCTCTTCCCATCACTTGGTTTCAGCCTTTCCTTGCGAATCACTTTTCGCTCAAACTCCTTTTTAACACTTTACAGATACTACATACCAACCGCATAAGAATTACCAAGATTTACCTGGTAAGTTGAACTCGACAGTCAGTCCACAACTACCTCAGTTACATTTAATTGTATATTGGTTGTTCCCTTTCAGCGAAACCTATCCCTACACATGAGCCTTTCCAACAACTGTTACTGTGTTTGTATTCTATTTTCCCATCCAGAGAGACTAATATCCGCACGTTTTCAACAACTGTTATCGCTTTGTACTGTATGTTTCCATCAAGAAGCTAAACATACCTGTACTTATACTATGTCAACTACTGCTCTTCTGTTTTACCGTATGCAAGATAAAAATGCTTTATCTCTCGTGTCCTATTACATGTTAGCCACACAGGCTACTCACATCTACGTGCCTATCTGAAACAAACGGCGTTAACCCAATATGAACGTGTCTTTTTTCCCTTCCACTTTGGTGTTTTAAATGGATAATCTGTTACATGATTTGAGGTGTTTAATCTGTGTTTTGCCCTTTCTACCCTAAGTATTTGCTACATGAGCTGAATGTAGCATTACTTACCGGTGACAGTTTTGGAATAAGCCTCTTATGTGGCTCTGTCTCTCTGTGCCCTAGGAGTATGATATATATTTTTGCCTTTTTAATGACTATATTTTTCGCTTCTCTAAACTTTACCTTTTGTTTGTAGGCCCTCTCTAGGGTGTACGCTTATGACTAGTGTTGAAATGACTCAATTATCTACATTGGCATCATCACTGTATTTTTAATTTTTAATCTGTATTGTACCCTTTCTCACTTTCAACTAAGTATTTGCTACATGAGCTGAATGTAGCATTACTTACCGGTGACAGTTTTGGAATAAGTCTCTAATGTGGCTCTGTCTCTCTGTGCCCTAGTAGTATGATATATATTTTTTTGCCTATTTAATGACTATATTTTCGCTTCTCTAAACTCTCCCTTTTGTGTGTAGGCTCTCTCTAGGGTGTACGCTTATGACTAGTGTTGAAATGACTTAATTATCTACATTGACATTATCACTGCAATTTTAATTTGTATTGTACCCTTTCTCACTTTCAACTTACTTTGTCCTTTATCCAAATTCTTCTCGCAATTTTTTCTCGCACTCTTTCTTGAACTTCTACTCACAATTTCCCTCTCATTCTCAATATATCCTCATACACTCTGGGCTTTATTTGCGTGTCACTCACCAACCCATAAACCGCTTTCTTTACTCTCTTTATTGCTGTACTACTTCTCTACCTTTCTCTCCGTTCATGACTCCCCTCTCCCGTCCTCCTCTTCCTCTTTCCTCGTCGCGTCTTTTCCCTCACTCTCTCACTCAATGACTTTCCACCTGTCTTGTTTCTACCTCTACTTACCACATACCCAACATGTCTATCCTCTATTATCTCACAACCCCACCACTATACTCAGCCTTGAGAAAGCCCTGGCTTCTTGGCCTTTGGGCGAAACACGTGTCAGCTGTTTCTCTGTTTCTGCACAGGTCTTCAAATAAAGAAGAAAAGAACACCACAAACGAGTACTCAATTTCTCATTGTTTACGACGTCTAGAACTGAATTTGGGGATTCAAGTACCCCTGAAATCCCTTTTTTAATATAAGCACAAAACCAATCACACAACTCAATACTTTGTTTCAGGTGGTATCTAGGTGAAACCACCGCTTTGGTTTGTGCCACTACTCGCAATTGGGTCATGACCTATTGTGTGTGAACCCTGGTCACACCCACCAATCCTAACAACTGCCTAATATGTTAGTCAGTTTCCATTAGTGTTACTATTGGTGGCACGTGTGTTGTTACTTTCTAGTTCAGCCCTCTTTGTGCACATTATGGGTATTTTAACACAACATAATGTCACCTTGTGCAAAGCAAATTGGCTTTTTGTGCTACTGTGCTTTTGTCCTTCAGCGGTGTCATGGTAAAGTGTGCGTTGCAGGTTGCTGTCCCTATCTGTTCTGATCCTAGGCTTTTCAACTGCAGCTATGTGTCTCGTTGTCTACAGTAATCAATTACTAAACCGTACCCCTGGACTGGCTGTCACTAAAGCTGCATTGTCACAATGTGCTAGAAAATTTGGACAAAAGAGCAGGAATGGATGAGGAAATCCTGTCAAGAGAGCAAGGACTGTGATGAAAGCAGCCCGCCGAAGCGTGTAAGAGATTGTCAAGTGAATTAGGCTGTTATTGCACTGGAGTGTACTGATAGCCGAAGCACCCGTATCAATCCAGCTTGAAACAAAGCTTCTGTGGGGCAGAGGAGACCTCTGACCTTTCAAGTAAATGACTGCTGTGGTGCACAAAGAGAAATGCCCATCCAATATCTTCATTGCAAAACCGTGTAAACATTGTGTTTTTTTGTTGCTGAGTGCATGAAAGGGAATTCTCTTGAGATTTTCGATGATTTATGAATATGCCAAAGTTGACATTAAAGCATGAAATCTATCTTGTGTCTTCTGAATCCTCTGCATGGTTCAGATACCAACAAAGTGTATTTTTTATGCAAAATAACTTTTGATGGCTCATTAAGGGGTCCATAATGTTACACAAAGCTGTCCTTCACCAGAAGCGTTACAAGTGGGGCCTGAGGAAGGAGGAGGTGGGACATTAAGACACAGGCCCCAGTGCAATATGTATAAATAGACATTTAATCGCAAGCAAGCCTGAGGTCTTTATTAGGAATAAGGCAGTTGTGTGGCCACAGCACTAGATGCCGCCAGATGCTAAGTTGTCTTTTATCCTGAAGTACATTTTTTAATACTTAGAAACAGGTGCCTTTCCAAAATGGAAGAAGCAATCAGAGGACCCGCATTAAGGTTTGGCCTCAGGCCTCACTCCAAATTCTGACAAACCTGTCTATTTCCACACTTAAACTGGAGGCAGAACAATAATTTTGAAGGGGATATCAATCATCATCATTATTCCTTCCCTCTCTCATTTTTTTCAAATAAATTCCACTATGTAGGAGACATGCATTTTTTCCCCAAAAAAAATCGTTTTTATCCCTGTAATTCATGTATTGACCTCTGCTGGATTTCACGAACAGGAATGACTTCCAAAGATTCTATTTTTCTTACTTAAACTGTTTTCCAGTCTGTGACTCAGACTTACCACATTTTGTGACCTTCCATCAACCCTTTATATAAAAAAATGTCATCACAGAAATGCAGGAAATCAGGGCTATTGATCTATTAAAGTAGCAGAGGTCAAAAGTTAAAAGTTGTGTTTTGTATATAGGAGATAGTACAAGAAAAATCAACCTTCTGCTTTGCACCATTGCACTGCTTCTTGTCCTCCTCTGATATAATTTTCTGTTTCAAAGGGTTACGTCACAAAATGGAGACGCTTGAATAGAAAAGATACATTGAGTTTTTGATTTGTAGCTCTGACAGAAGTTCTGTTATCGACAGGAAATTAAACTAGTATATCCATTCTAAAATTACAGCTGTCGTAGGAGAGAAGACACGCAGAATATGATTTCGTCCTCCATCTTTTCTGTTCTCGCTTTGCCGGTATTAGGACTCTACGCACTTTACCAATGCTAACCAGTGCTAAAGTGCATGTGCTCTCTCCTTAAAACATGGTAATATTGTCTTATCCCCAATTGGCATATTTAATTTACTCATACGTCCCTATTAAAGTGGTACTGCATGTACCCAGGGCCTGTAAGCTAAATGCTAGTAATGGGTTGCTTTGATCGCGGACGAACCCAGAGTTAAGCCTCGCACCAAGATCTGCCCTCGTAAGAGGACTAGTATCCCAAACAAAGAACTTGGATTCCTTACCAGAAGAAGAAATAATAAATCATCCTGGTACACCTATAGTGATCGAATTTTCCATTTGACCCAACGCAAAGGCAGTGTGCTGGGCCCAGGCTACTCACCCAAGTGAAGATATAGGATCCTGATTTATATATTTCCCACTTTTAACGTGCCCTGTACTCATTTTCTACAAGCCCTGAAGAAGACCTTCACTGACAATGATACAGGCCCCATAGGAAGGTTGAAACGCTTCAGCGTACAAATCTCAGAGGCCAGGAGTCAATCCTTAACCAAGAAGGAAAGAATGAGTTTATTAAAATGGCAAGGAGAGTATATTGATACCTCCAGGACAAAGCCAATGATCTCCGACCACATAAAGGGCAGCATAGTACTGTTTGGACTACACCACTGAGGGTCAAAACATGGACCCAAAACTCAAAGATATGTAAGACTTCCAGTGTTACATTAGAGGACACTCCTGTAACAGTATGCACTTACAGTGATTTGACACTGCAAAATATGATAAATGTGATATGTCTATATAATGCCTCAAGATTGTGTAAGCACATGTCCTTTATGTTGTTGTGTGTATGAGGATTTTTACATATTGTATTCATCCTTTGTATATCAAAAGAGAAAAATAATGACATTCAGTTACGAAGATACTTTTGTCGTTTTGTGTTTCATGTGTACAACTCAATACTAATAATAGACATTTGGTAGCGAAGTGATCATCATTTAAGTTAAGAAAAATGCACAAAGGTCATAGATTGTCAAATCTGAGGAGCAAATGAGGGACGCTACTTTTGAAAGTATTTATGATCTATGTTATAGGGGGTACCTTTATAGTCTTTAAAGGTTTACTGATCCCAGCCCCCTAGGTCTAGAACAGGATCACTCCTCTTTAATGATAGATAAGTAATGGATGTGCAGCACTGATTGTGACACCCACTTAAGTAGCCCTTTAAACATGTCTCAGACCTGCCATTGCAGAGCCTGTGTGAGTAGTATTGAATGCCATTTCGAGCTGTCAAAATAAACCTTTTCCCATGCCCAAACCTTCCTTTTTAATACATATAAGTCACCCCTAGGGTAGGCCCTGGATAGCCCAGAGGCCAGGGTGCATTGTATTTACAAAATAGGACATATACTTTTAAGTTTTACATGTCCTGGTAGTAAACAACTCTTACATTAATTTTTCACTACTGCAAGGCCTATCTCTTCCAAAGGATAGCATAGGAGATGCCTTATTACATTTTACAAGTGTAATTTCCAAATAGGAAGAGATAACAGGTTCATGTTTGATTTCTCTGGATTCCTTATTTAAAATCATAACTTATGGCGAAGTCGGATTTTAAATTACAGTTCTGAAAATGCCACTTTTAGAAAGTTGCCATTTTCTTGCCTTAGCCATTTGGGGCCAGATATACGACCATTCCGTTTTGGGGGTCGCAAATTGCGATTTTTGCAACTCGCAATTTGCGACTTGCAAAACAGAATGTACTAATGTGTCTTAGACACATTTAGTGATTCCCAAAAATCCCTTGAATAACCCGGAACCCCAAGCTCTAAACCGCCCCTGGCCACCCTTCCCCCAGTTGAAATCAGGGTGAATTCCACTGCTAATTCTGTAGTGTGGTTCTTGTCACAATTTCCACATGCTTTTTCAAACATTTCTCAGGGGTGGGGGGGAGAAAACCCTCCTTATGCTGCTCAGGCTTGCTCACAACATAACACTCACTTCCAACTTTTACACCCCACCACTTTGAAATGTCACCAGCCGCCATTGGTCTGATTGTGTCCTAGCTAAAGTGTCATTGAAGCCATTCGGAGGGATGGTAATGAGTGGGGGGGTTTACATTGATGGACGGCTTGGGGAAAAGCACTATGATGCATCATAGCACTTTTTTGTTTTTCTGGGGGATGGGAGACAACATGGAGGGAGGGGGCGAGTTGGGGGCAACACAGAAAACAGAGGCTGGAAGGAGCTGGGGACAAGCTGATGACAACAGAAGGTGGGGGAGGGCTACGGCAAAGCTGGCAACAACAAGGGTGGTAGGAAGGGAATAGGGGCAAGCTGGCGATAACAGATGATGGAAAGGGAGGTGCTGGGGCAAGAAGACAGACAATGGCAGGAGGGAGGGGCTGGTGGCAAGCAGGTGGACAGCAGAAGTTTGGCGGGCAGTAGGAATATGGGAGACAAATACACAAGTTAGACAGCACAAAAAGGCGGACTCTGGTAAAGTGCCTATACACAAATAAAAATGTAGTGCCTAAAAAAGTGAGCAGTGGAAGGACACAAGTAATCCACCCATGCTTCAGGGGAGGGACAGACACACGTAGAGGACGTCACTTGGTTAGGTTAGGCCTGGGAAGAAACACTGGCATTTTACATGTACATGTTTCTTAAGTTGTCTTCTTTTCTACACAATGACTTTTGACACACATTTTCTTGCGTGACAGTGCAAGATTAGTTTCTCTGAAACCACATTGCTTACAATTCCACTTCGTAAGTACACTATGACGACACCTTGAACATTTAGTACAAGGCCTGAACACACAGCGTGCAATGTTGTTGTTTGTTATTCGTCCATGAGGCGAAATGATTATCACAAAGACAATAAACAATGTTGGCCCAGCTGAAGCCTCAACGTGGGAGCATGGATGATGTTATTATAAAACACACTCATTTCCATGCTCAAATTGGGGGAGCACTCTGCTGTCATTGCGAGTTTGTTGCTGTGTCAGAGTCTCAGCCAAGCTACTTCCTGTTTACCCTCTGCGAGAAGGAATGTCCAACTTGTGACCAAGACGGGGGCCTGCATACCTTGCCTTCAGGTAACGGGGAGTTAGATCATGCAGTTGGGGATTCTTAGCAGAACACCCACCTTAGATAACTAGGTTACGGAGAGCATAACAGGAGTACATTATACACAGTAATTATATGCCAGCATATAAATACTGCTTTAGCACAATGGTGGAATCGTTTATCCTTTTCTCTGTTTTTATAATGCAAATTTTTTTATCTGCTTCTGTCTATTAATCATTGCAGGGCCTATATTTTGTACAAGAATCACAATGGTTCAATAAATATTGAAATGCCCCTTTGTGTATTTCTTTTTTACCTTTCTGAGCATGCACAAGTGACTGAGTGAAAAGGTTCTAGATGTGTTACCACGATTCCTTAGGGAGTCAGGGTTGTCTTGTTCTGAAATGCCTAAACCATTTGTTACCTTACTAGGGTTAGGGGTACTTATGGTGGCACTGTGAGCTAGCAGGTCTATAGACCAACATATCCTGAGGGAGTGCATGGAATCAGTCTTGCACCATCCCAACGTTTATGTTGTCCAACATAACAAACAGTTCCTACTAAGAAAGTGGAAACAGTATAACATGGCGCCACCAACGTTTGTAGATTGGGTTCTATTTTAATGGATCACCTGAGTAGCTGTCTTGTGCATACCCAGAGACCCTTACACACCTCGTAACCAGAGACGTCCGTGGTGGTAGGGGCTATCCTCCTCAGCTGAGTAGGTAACCCCTAAATATTGGCTGTCTGTTGTTCAAGCATGAACTTTTCAAAGGATGCTTTTCCCATGGTGTTACCCTGTCTGAATTGCATTGATTACAGAAACCAGAACCAGAAAGAGAAGAATTTAACATTCCTGAGAACCGCAGACATGCTGTTACTCAAAAACTACTACAACATGGTCTTGCACTTACCGGTGGAGATGTGGTCTTTGTGATTGAGGCTCACGAAGCATATAGGACAGAGGTATTCTATTCATGTGTTCCATTCCCAGCAGCAGACAACACGACAAGGCTATTTCACAACTACAGACAAGATGAAGTCCCAAATAACTACACACCATATGAAGAAATAGAAATACCTTTAACATTCCAAAAACATAGAAATTGGTTTTATGGCGCCCTACCACACAAAACAGAAGACGTTAGACTAGGTCCCCATAGCAATGAGGGCACAACATGGCCAGTCTTAACCAGATACACACCGCATCCTGATGTCGATAATTTGACAACAGTACAAGTGTGTAGATTATATAAAAATTTAGTAACACTATACAGGTGTTTGACACAGTTCATTATGTGAACATTAACATTCAATCCTGTGAGGGCTGCTCACACTACACAACCACAATTGGCTACACCGGGGATCAGCCCGCAAACACTAAATGCAGTTATAGGTAAGTTTCCCATCAGGTGGGAGGAGATTCCATTTTGGATTGCACAAAAAACAAGTCAGCTTGAAGCAGTGTTTCCCCATATGGGACCCCAGGAAAAAACACAGAATTTCAACAATTTGCTTGCCGATTGGGATGGCTCCCTCTGTGGAAGACTGTGCCACTTGGGATACAGTCTTTGCTGCAGTATATACCAGAACACATGGTACCCCTTCATTAGCCGTTTTGACAGAAGTGCTTAAACAGATCCAAAATGAGTATGGGGCAGGACCTGCCCTGGATCTGGGGATGAAACCAATTGGCAATTTTGCTGCAGTATCCGCCATTATGTTAAGTAACATTAAAGGGGAAGCAGCAGCGTTGGCTATATACCAGCGTCCAAGGGATTTTGCTCCGGGAAAACAGGAGCGCGAATTATCTAAAATTATCAAAGAGATCCATGCAACACTAGGTAGAGATAATTTGGGAGCCAACCCTTAAACCACAACTAAAGAGTAATTTGGAAAAGGATAACTCTAAGCAAGCACCCGAGTCTTCTGCAAAGAAGTGGGATAATAAGAAAAACAAAGACAAAACTAAATCGCAGGTTGGGTCTCCTCAACAGGAAGGCACTGAGAAACACTATAACCTGCGTAACCGTGATAATATTAGACTGCCTGACAGGTATCAGAATACTGATTCATGTTCGTCTCGTTCCTTTCAGAAGTCAGCCGAAAAAAGTTCGGAGAGAGGTGAACTGTCAGAGTGCAGATCGGTCGAGTACGTGAAACTGAAGAAGGACTCACAACGCTCATCTGACTACATCACTAAACAGAAAGACAAACCTAAAACATTCAAACCTCAATTCTAAAAGAAGAAGGTAGCTGGACTTAAGGCCAAGCATGCCTCGAATAGCGAGGACCCGACTTCTGAACAGGGAATGGGCAATGACCATGCTGGACAACGCAGCAGAGGTCACAATAGTTTGCCAGAACCTGATGGATTGTCTGGGGAGAGTAGCGCTGAGTGAATATATCCAGATGGAAACACATGATGCTAGGTTAAGCGTCCCATGTTTGTACAAAATACAACTTGAGCTGGAGGGGGACGTACCTAGGAATATTGATGTTCTCTTTTGGGAGAGCTTGTCATTTGGCTACGATATTATTTTGGCCAAAAAGGATTGGCCACCTGAATTTGTGATGGATTGCCCAAACGGAGAAACAGTAATTTTACCTCCTTTTTCCAGCCTCGTTCCAGGATCAGTTAAAAATGCATATGCCAAGGAGTGGGCATTAGCACTAGCTCCTGCGTTATACCGCAACCATGTGGCATGGGATGACGGTTCCCCTTATCATGAAATACCATTGAGGTCGACCCTACAACCTCATAGGTAATACCCCATTAAAAATGAGGCTACAAAACAAGTTAAGAAAATACTCCAACAACTTGAATACCAGGGTGTAATAGAAAGTTGCACCTCGTCAATGAATAATCTCTTGTTTGCCGTGATGAAACCAGATTATTCATATCGTCTAGTATTACATTACAGACATTTAAACACAGCTACTCACACATTTGAAGTACAAAATGAGCACAGTGTGGCACTAATAAACATCATAGCGAGGAAAAAGTACAAAACCACACTAGATATCTCGAACTAATTTTTCTGCCAAAATATAGCACATGGAAGCATGTATTTGACCGCATTCAGCGTGCTGGGTTCTCAGATGCAATTCTGTTGATTGCCTCAGGGGTATTAAGAATAGCCCCAGGCTGTTCTCAGCTCGAGTAACAGAACTTTTACGAAATATTGATGACTAGGCATTGTCCTATGTCAATGATATCTATTTGATGGATGACAACTTTTTAGTACACTTGACAAGAGTGGATCAAATAATTCTGGGATTTGCTCACATGGGCTACAAATTCAACTTTAAAAAATCAAAGATTGCCCTCCTCAATGTCCTGTTTCTGGGATACAAGCTGTCAAGTCAAGGCATAAACCTTACAACACATTTCTTAGAAAACTCTGTGCTATAAGAACCTCCAACTACATTGAAGAGGTTGCAATTCATATTGGGATTCCCAAATTCTGGCAGTACTTACATTCCAGATTACGCAGAACGAGTTAACTCATTCTACGACCTTATTTGTCTAGATTTCTCACGCATACACTGGACCACTGAACACGCACGAATATTATGTTCAGTGCAAGCTGACACACTAACTTCAAAATACTGACACACACACACATGTAAACACAACAAACTTAGTGATCTGCGTAATTGCGGGGGCATCAGGGTACAACTATGTACATTCAATGAAGGTGACACTGTACCAATTGCATATTAATTGCATTTATACACCAATGCCAAAGTGCGTATTACACTGGCAGAAAAAATACTGACAGCAGTACAGCCTGCCAGGGTGAGGCAGAAAGCACTGGCTCAGGGAAAACAAATTATTGTTGTTACTCCAGTGCCACCCTTAGAGGCCACCATAAGAGCAAGCATTCAGAATGCAAAAGCATTACATCCATGCTGGATACAATGGGCTAACTCACTCACTGCAACAGATGTTGACTACAGATTTGACTCTACAATACAAACACAAGCCGTTCTGCAATACGAACAAAAATATCCTCTGCCTAATGTCATAATGCCTCTAGATCAATATGATTGCATCACATATACTGATGGTTCTGCCTAGTCTGCCACTGGGACAAAGCAACAATATTCAGCAGCATGAGCTGCCGTGAAGGTGCACATGCAGGATGGAGAATTCCATCCAGAGAAAACCTACACGCAGTCACTTGGTGACTGCACTGCACAGTTGGCTGAACTTAGGGCTCTTACACTGACACTAGAGAGTACTGCTAGTGTGTGATTCGTATTAATGTGTCCAGTGTTATAATGAATATCTACACTACTGGAGCCCGACTGCATTTAGAGATTCAAAAGGGTGCACAATCAAACACAAGATGCTTTGGGAACAAGTGGCTAAACTGAAAGATTACTTGCCATGGACTCATGTAATCCACACATTGAGTCATTAATGTGTTGGTGTACACATTGCAGGGAATTCCATGGTTGACAAAGCAGCAAACGCAACAGTGCAAACTGCTGCAGTCACTGCAATAACTCGTACGAGAATAGACACAGACATCAAGTTGGCTGTCAGGGCTACACGCAATGATATCCACCTGCCAAAGGCTTTCCACTCAAGTAGTCCTACAAATTAGAAGTGCAAAACATAACATTTGTTCACATTCCTAGAGTGGGGGATAGAGTAATACCAAATTCAGACCCTAGGTTAGGTTTAATTCTAGCTGCACGTGAGGGTCCTGCATCCACACACACAGTGGTGGCTGCTTCAATTTCATTATTGCAGCAATGCTACTGGTGGCATGATCTCTATAAACAGACTAAGGACTTTGCCCTCAAATGCGACATCTGCCAGCAGATGAAGGGTTCACCATGGCAAGTCCACCACAGACACCTCTACTGATTTCAAACAAACCTCTGGCTTGCGTTTATCTGGAACATTGCAGCCCTTTGTCATCAGATGGGGCTTACAAGTATATCTTGGTTGAAGTCGATTCCTGCTCTCGATTCCAGTAGGTATGGCCACAGTGGTCGGCTGATGCCCGAACAGTTATAAAGGATCTGCGAGTCTTTATTGGAACATATGCAGTAGGCACACTACATTCTGACCAAGATCCCATGTTTGCCTCCAAGGCTTACAAAGATGACGTGAAGTTTGGATGTGACCCTGCAATATTCCTCCCCCTACCATCCCAAGGGAAATTCATTTGTGGAGAGAAATATAGATTGCACTTCCTCTGGCTACTTCATCGACTTTGATGACTTTTCCTTGGATTCATCTGATCCACCATCACCAGCACCTCTACTGTTTCGAATGAGGCTACAGGTTTTGTATCTTTGGCTGAAAACAACATACTTTTTTCCTCTGTCAATATGGATATCAATGCATTTATCAATAAAAATGAACTATCGTCCTTATTGATAGAACCCACTGTCCCCAACTGCACATCTACCTCGACACACAAATATGTAGTAAGGCAGGCCCTGCAACCTAGGCCCAGGGCAACTGATTGATGAGTCTCAGGTGGGAGGGTGCATAGCTAGGCACTGAACAATCTGCCTAGAAAATCCCTCGGTGGTCGAACTCCCTATGAGATCCTGTTTGGGATAAAAATGTCGGTCCCAGACCTCAATAGTCTCAGAACAATGGGGGCTGAAACACCATTTGACATACATGAATGACTCGCTGTTTTACATGAACTGAACAGTTTATGGGCTGAACAAAGCAACGTCCAAGTAAAATGCACCACTACTGGTGAAGTGAAGGAAGTGCCAGCAGTTCCCAGTTGGATCCCGAAGATTGGGGATCTTGTCAGGGGATGAAAATTGTGGACAAGAAAGAATTTGGGCCATCCTACAGAGTTTCTGTACTTGTCCTGGCCATCAAAGGTACCAGAACTGTACTTCTTCTGCCTCTTGCTGGCTGCAGAAACAAGAGATTAATTTCCATTGATCTGATCAAACCACACTATGTGGCCGATTCTCAACAGTAGGCTGTGAGCCCTCCTGGGTAGTTACCTGCCTCCTCTCTCTACCTTAAAGGAAGTTCAAATGGAAGCATTAATTACTGCTGAGGCATCCTCTCCCCAACGGGAGATAGCAGTAACCAACAATGAAGTATCCCTTCTACCTGTTACTACAAAAACAACTGTACAATCGACTAGTACAGAAACACAGATTTCAGTTCCAAATCCTGACCGAATGCTGTTTACATAAATGTAACACAGATCGAGTCATCTCCCAGTTATACAAAACCTACAGAGCTGCCAAAAATAGATCGCACTTCCTCTGGCTACTTCATCGACTTTGATGACTTTTCCTTGGATTCA
The DNA here is from genome assembly GCA_963921515.1 of Calotriton arnoldi. Taxonomy (NCBI): domain Eukaryota; kingdom Metazoa; phylum Chordata; class Amphibia; order Caudata; family Salamandridae; genus Calotriton; species Calotriton arnoldi. The sequence goes on from CAWUFW010020137.1 coordinate 148,087, forward strand.
TCTGATCCACCAGCACCAGCCCCTCTACCGTTTTGAATGAGACTACCGGTTTTGTATCTTTGGCTGAAAACAACATACTTTTTTCCTCTGTCAATATGGATATCAATGCATTTATCAATAAAAATGAACTATCGTCCTTATTGATAGAACCCACTGTCCCCAACTGCACATCTACCTCGACACACAAATATGTAGTAAGGCAGGCCCTGCAACCTAGGCCCAGGACAACTGATTGATGGGTCTCAGGTGGGAGGGTGCATAGCTGGCAGGCAAACACACGGGCAGGAAACACTTGATCAATCCCACAGATAGGTGCAGCATCACTACAACAATGGTCATTGGAGATTGTCTGCAATAAAAGACAAATGGCCCAAGGGGCTATGTGCGCTTCTAAAAACACCATAAAGTCAGATGCCACATGAGTTAGGAATACATAGCCAATCAGGACCTAGCACACGTAGTGATCACACTTTGCCCCTAGCCGGACATCTGGACACATACACCACTGGACACACCATGTCCACGCAAGGTCGAGACCCATCTGCAGTAACCATTTGACCATTAATTTATGAATCTAAGGCAGCAACCAACATTCCTCACCATATATGGTACTACAGAAACGCTTATTGCTTGTTGTAGAATTGTATATAAAATGTACACAAACACAATGTAAATTGAGACAGTCCTCAGACCTTGAGCCTGTAACTGTTCTCCCGGCCACATTGTTTAATTAAACAAATTGTTTCTGTTTTGCCAAACGCCTATTGTCTTCTGTTTTTTTATAGGGTAAATCGAACGCGAGCAACATTTTGGTGTGCCAGTCAAGAGGAATTGGGACCTCGTACCCGACTGCAGCCGAAGGAAGGTGACCTCGCCAGGACGGATTCACGCTGCACAGCGAGAAAGGTAGGCAGACACCCCAATTGATTGGGAGTTCTTCTGAATCCTTGAGGTGGAGGTCCATCCTGAAGCAGCCGTTACAGAGGGTAAGAGACTACATTCAAAGCTGAAACTTTGTCTTTTAAAACATTTGGTGTACAGTAAACTAGGGAAAAGCATAAAAAGATAACCTGAGCGCCCTTCCACTTACAGGGTCTGACGTATGATTTATTTTATATGTCCCAACTGTATCCGCCATAAGGCGGCCTCAGATGCGATCCCACGAAAGTCACCTATTTTCGATAGTCAGCACGCTAGGAAAGATGAATATTTATTGTAAAGCACTTTATGGCTCCCAGGATGCTATTTTTGGGATACAACTATCCTGAATGGGCGGAGTTGGCAACTCAGACTCATAGTTTTTTAGTTGAAAAGGATTTCTCAATGCTAAACAGGTTTCTTAACACTGTTAGTATGTGAAAGGAGTGAGAGGTGTTGGCCGCTCTGACTTTTGGGCATGATACAGAGCGTACGCTTGACCCCTGGGTGTGACACAGGTGTAATTCGGACTTTAGGGAAAAACTTGGACCCAGGAAACTGGGCGTAACTTGTGTATGGACAAGAGGGGCTGCTCCTACCCAAGTTATTACATTTGGTATCTGTGACTACTACTTTTGTCTAGGAGCGGATAGTGGCAGACTATCCAGCTCACTTTGGAATGTGTTCCACACTAGTCTTCTCTTACTAGAGGATAAATTGCAATGAACAACTAAGTTTTATTTTTTGGCAAAGAAATTTTTGGGGGGATCATTGATGAAATGCATTATTGTATGTGATGCTATTGCATTTATTGTCATTGAAAACTGTATAGCGTAAAAATTGAATTCATGCAGGCTTTGCTCTAACATATTGTATATTCGCCCTGTGTTACCAATACTACGTATTCAGTCTTATTTTGCTTCATGTAAGTGCTTGTTTTATCTGTTTTATGTTAGAAATTGCAAGGACTGAGCTCATAGTATGTAAAATTGTAAGAGTGCACCACATACGAATTGCCCCTACGATTTGAAAAATCAAACTAGGAAAAAGTCATTTCAATTGTATTAGACAAAAATTACTAATATTGTCATAGATTCCCCACCAAAGTACATAGAAACTAGGTTCTCCAAGCAGATAAAAAGACTAAACAACTTTTTGCCAAGAGTGGGACTCACACACTAAGGCACACACATTTCTCTGCCCCAAGCAGGGAACATTTGACACAAACATAATTGAGCACACTAAAACACATATAAAAACCAAAAATGCAGGTCAAAAGAGAGACAAGACAGAGGTGTTATTGGAATTATGGGCCATCTTCGAAGAGGCCAAAAGGGAGACCCCTACAATGCCGTTAGCAGGCAAACCGCCAGCACCTCCCCCATCATATGCAGGGATGGATGTGCTCAACCCCGCTCCCCTTGCATAAGGTTACTCAAACTCAGCAGTGATAGAAGCTGATGAGCCCCCCCACCAAAAGGGCAGTCTGATCTAAGCCAGAGAGAAACACAACCAAGAAAGCTCAGACTCCTCCTGCACAGCCCAAGTTCCTATGGAAGGACCCACAAAGCTCGACTCCCCGTCCACCACGCACAACAGATGACACCTCAAAAACGGGCAGGATACGCATTCCCATTCGGTCAGGCGAGCATAAGCGTGTGTCAGGGAAGTTTGTGGCGGTTCTCAACAGTGATTCAATGAGCTCAGGAGAGGAAGGGAGCTCCAGTTCCCCGGGACCTTGTAACTAGGCTGGGGCTACAGGATTTGCCCAAGTAGCTGAGTAGGAAACTGAGGGTGAACTCGAAAGCGAAGTCAGGTCAATGAAAGCAGCGCGTAGTTCAGAGCAAAAGAGGCAGGCTAGACGGTGTGAGGAAGAGAGGCGTGAGCACCTACTCGAAAGAGAAAGGGCACACAACCAGGAATTAGACAAAGGAATTAGAGAACATTATGCTCCCCTCAAGAGGGAAGCACAGAGAGGTATAGGGGCAGGGCTGGGACAAAACGGAGGTAGATGAAAGGCTACTAGCAGGGCTCAGAGTCATTCCGACTGCTTATTAAAGGAGAAGGGCTGACCAAGAATTCAGGGATCAAGGCAGTCTGGTGCTCACCCAACTGCGACGCAGGAAAAACAATATGGCTCCTTTACGGGCACACGAGGAGAGCAGTGACGAGGACACGCGCTGCTCCACATGGGTGCACGGCAAAGAAAGGCCTACTCCCAGGGAGATAATAGCAAAAGAGGGAGGCAAGAGTTTTGTGTACCCATTTTGCGATCTGTTTGAGGACTAGACAGAAAGAGAGAGACCAAAATGACCGGTCTTGGCCTAGGGAGGGATCATTTGAGCCTGAGGACATCGCAGTAGTGGAGAATTGCATCAGACATGAAGGAGCAAATCCCAACAGGGACTTCCCCTACATACAGAAATGCTTTGCACGATGGGAACGCTATGTTGAGGACAAACCTGTAGGGCCATCCAGGTTGAGAATGTGGCCACTACTGCAGAAGGGTGCGGCGGGGATTATATCTTGTTCATGAGCCCAGATGGACAAAGAGGGACTATGAACAAAGTTACCATCGTTGCTGGATGGGGCAGGGAAATGGATGAACTGCTTTGAGAAGAACACCGCAGGTATCAATCTAGCAATAGGCAATATTAAGAGTCTGTTAAGCAGCCTAATTGGGGAACAGACAAACACAGTGTTTGCCCAAGCCCGCATTCCAGCAATAACGTTAACAGAGACCCAGAATGAGGGGCCGCACTTAACTCGTACCGGCACAGGATATGGACTGCCCTGAGGGAAATATTCCCTGACCGCCCAGATGTAGGGGGTTAATAGCAGAGACCATGGAGCCAGAGGAAAGCATAAGTGATTTCCTGAATAGAATGAGGGAGCAATGGTCACAAGAAACAGGACAACCGTGGACTGGCACGGGCCCACAAGTCACAATTTCTACAACATTCTTAAAAAGGGGATACCCACCGAGATACAGAGTTGGCTGGACAGTGTGGTTGGTCTAGATACCAAACCCTGGTGGGTGACACATGCACATATACCCTACTACCACAAAAAGAAGCAGGAGAAGGATAGAGAGAATCAGGAGTAACCCCAAAGAGACAAAGTGAAGCTTGTCCAACATAAACTGAAAAAGACTGCCCTCGAAGGGGGAGGGATGGCTGCAACAATGCAGGTGGCAGTGGCACCAGTTCTCAATGGAGGCTCCACCGCAGATCCCCAGAGGGTTCCCAACAGGCTATGGCAACAAAGGCCAGGGGGGTTGGCAGCTGCCAGGCCCAAGGGAGTGCTACTATTGCTAAAGGCCGGGTCACCTGGCAGAGAGATGGCGGTTAAAGGCCTACCATGAGCAACAATAGCATCAGCGGTCAATAAGCCAGGGAAAGCCTCCACAAAACCCTACCAATGTCCCTCCTCAGCACCAAGCACAGGGGAATCAGAATGTACCTTGCGCCCAGTTGCAGGTAAGTCTGCCGGTAGCCACACAACCACAATGGGAGTTTAAAATGTTTTACTTGCGTCCAGAAATTTCAAGCAGCTGAGAAGCTGTGTAGATCGAGGGCCTTCACCATGTACGTCATTAATTGGTGATCTACAGGGGCCCCACGCTGCTCCTGATCCCCCAGGGCAGGGTTGGCTGGCCACACCCCAGGGGCAGGAAAGTCTGACAAAGGGCATTACCGTAACTGTTTAAAAAGAGACATCCAGGTCCTGGGGCCTAAGTCAAAAAGGGATGCATTCCAATTACCAAATCAAAGGTTCCCCATTCTCAGGCACCATGTCCATAGCAAATGTTTCCTTCGTGGCGTGTGGTCCCAACAGTGCCCCAATAATCTAGAAGCCTCCACACCAAATGGAGGCCCCCTTTCAGTCTAAAATGAAGCTATCCTTGGTGGCGGGAACCAGGATTCTCATGCGCCTGGGATGGTAAAGACCTAAAACACTCCACAGCGCACACATGAAAAGCAAATAAGCTGAGAGGCCTCAGCATGATATCGAGTCCAAGCTTTCACTTGGGGGGGGGCACCAGGGGGACCGGGCATCCCAGATTTGGTGAGGCTGTCCCACTTTTTTCCAGCGTCACCCAACAGACTTTTGCAATTTGTTGGTCATAGTCCCGGGTTTTTCTGTATAGTCACGTTTTTGGTGTTTCAGGGCAAATGCTGGCTTGGCTAGCCTTCTTCCGTGTTTTGTGAACTGTTCAATTTTTTGTTTTCCAATGTCTCGTCACCCTGCTACACCCTTCCAAAATCAACAACGGATGCATCAGTTCACTAGGTGATGCACGCCTGTAGCGACCAAAGCCACAAGCTAAGGACAGCTGGCCCAACACTACGTTGAGAGGAAGCAGGGTGTGGTCCAAGGGAGAGGGTGTTACCCAGGGATGGAGTGATCCCAAATCTCCACTTCTGCTCCAGATGAACATACACTCAACTCCATACCACGCATAGTATAGGCACCATCTAGGGAAGTGTTAGACCTGGCATCCTTGGCGTGGGTCTCCCTTCCATTTTTTCATAATGCCTCCACGGTTGCCGATATGTTTTTGCTGGACTAGATGCTCATGGGCACTTTGCCGCTGCTAATCAGTGCCAAAGTGCAAGTGCTCCCTATCGTTAATTGATACATGTATTAGTGACTCCATGATTGGATGATTGGTTTACTTGTCAGTCCCTAGTACAGTGCACTCAGTGTGCCCAGGGCTTGTAAATCCAATGCCGCTGGTGGGCTCGCAGCACTGGTTGTGCCACCCACAGAAGCGGCCTGTAAAATATGTCTCGGGCCTGCCATCGCAGAGCCTGTGTGCAGCCTCGGGCTGCCATGTCGACTTGGTGAGTACACCCACTTACCAGTCCCTAAACCTTCCCTTTACTGCATGTTGGTCACCCCTAAAGTAGGCCCTAGGGCAGGGTGCATTGTAAGTATAAGGTAGGACATGCCCTGGTGTGTGTGGCATGTCCTAATAGTGAATTACAGCCATTTTCGTTTTTCACTATTGCAAGGCTACCTGCTCCCCATAGGCCAGAATGGGCAGACTGACTATTACACCTTATAGTCAGAACTGACCCAGGGAACCTGGTAGAAAAACGAATTTAGTATGCCTGAACTCAGGATGATAAAATACATCTTTTAGTGAAGTTGGTTTTAACATTCTGTAGTTCGAAAATACCACTTTTAGAAAGTGGGTATTTTCTTGCCTAACTATCCAAGCCTGCCTCTGCTAGGTTGTGTATTCCTTGTCTGGAGATTGAGTGACAGGGGCTGGGGGTGGCTACAGGAGACAGGGTGAGTCAGCGCAGGGCTGAATAGAAAGATCTGCATCCAGAGTGGAGGGAGGAGTTGCACCTGGGTCTGAATAGGGCTGTGCCTGCCTTCCACAATGCTGGCTCCACCTCCTGCCGGGCGGCTGAGCACTCTGCCCCACATTCTGAAAGGAAAGAAGGAGTCAGAAAAACAAAGTGCTCCAGAACTGACCAGAACTGGTTTTGGACTAGGCAGAGGCCTCTCTGCCTCCAGAGAACAAAGAGAATCAGGGTATAAGAGGGGCACCCAGACCCCAGGAAAATTAGATCACTTTTGGGAACAAGAAGAAACCTTTGCTGAGGAGCGGAACCAAGAAGAAACTGAGGAGAAACTATCCCTAAGCCTGAAGTGCTGCTTGGGGGATTGGCCTGCAGTGGTTTGCCTGACTGCCAAAGAGAGGAGAAAGGAACTTTTGCTTTGCTGTGACTTTCATCAACTTGTGAAGGATCTCCAAGGGCTTGGAAGAGAGCTTGCCCCCTGACCGAAGTCCCAGGACCATTGGACTTCACCCCCTTTGTGAATTGCTGCTGGAAACTCTGTTTCAGTGGCTACAGAGGTAAGGAGCTGTGACCGACTCTCACGACCGACTCGGTGTCCTGCAAGCACCGCATCGAAGCACCGTCTCGCCCTGCAACGCACGGCCCTGGTCTCACCGACTCCGTCAACGAGCCGCTGCCTGCACCGCATCGAGGGACAACGCGTCCTGCAACGCTCGCTACGCCGAATCGAACTGGTCCGACCGACACGGTCACTGCTGCTGAGTTCGAGTCCTGTGACCGCACCGGAGTTGGGCACCGCTCGCACGCTTTGCGACGCACCGCCCGACTCGCACCGCTGTCCGGACTGGATCGACGCCAGCTCCTGAATCCGGCTCCGTCGCCGCACCGCAACCTGCCAGCACCGCATCGAAGCACCGTCTCGCCCTGCAACGCACGGCCCTGGTCTCACCGACTCCGTCTCGACGACGTCAACGAGCCGCTGCCTGCACCGCATCGAGGGACAACGCGTCCTGCAACGCTTCCATTTTTGCATCGCGACCGCGACGAACAGCCATCCGGCTCGCACGCCCGTGCCTGCCGCTTCAAGTAAAGGTACTGTGACCGAGTCTGTCTACGCTGTGTTGGCCCGTCTCGACGCGGTCAGCTGGATTTGTTAGACTCTGTTTGTTCTCGACATCGCCGTAGCCGGAGGAGGCTACCGACTCGCACAGAACCTTGAATTAAGCCTTTTTGATCAGAACTAAGTATTCTTAACAGTATTGTGGATTATTTTTGTCGTTTATGGTCTTGTGATAAATCTATATAAAGTATACCTATTTTTATAAATATATAACCTGTGTGGTGTCCATTTGTAGTGTTGTCACTTGATTACTGTATGTGTTCACAAATGCTTTACACACTGCCTCTGAACTAAGCCTGTCTGCTCGTGCCAAGCTACCAAGAGGGTGAGCAGGGGTTATTTCGGGAGTGTACCTACTTTCCCTGACTAGACTCAAGGGTCCCTATTTGGACAAGGGTACATACCTCTGCCAACTAGAGACCCCCAAATCTAACATTGGTGGTCAGCGGTGAGGATTCTGGACTTGCATTTGTGACTCATGTACAGTGATTGGTGAACACTACTTAGTGAGTGCAGACCAAAACGCAACCACATACTTTAATAGCATTTTTTCTGGGATTTCCTATTTTTGCAAATGCCAAGTTCAGTCACTATGGAGAAACCAGCATCAGTAGCCTCTGTTGAATGTGATTGGGAAGAAGAGAGGCTAGAATGCTACACCCTTAAGCAGCTCAAGCAATTCTGCAAAAAGTTTAAAGTGTCCATGACCGGGATCTCCAGGAAGGAGGACCTCCAAAAGGCGCAGAGGGCCTGGGTCGAATCAAGGAGTGCCCCTGTGGAGGGGGCTGAGAATGCAGAAGGGCAGCTGGAGGGGCTATTGGGTCTAGGGGCTAGAAGACCACCTTCCCCAGTAGGTAGCAGTGTTTCTGCCAGAGGACTGTCTCCAGAGGAGTTGGAGGACAGGAAAGAGAGTAGGATGCACGAAATGGAGCTGACCAAACTCAAGCTGAATAAGCAGTTAGAATTCGAAATGCAAACAAGGAAATTAGCCCTAGAGGAAAAGAAAATGCAGTTTGAACATGAGAAAGTTTTGAGGGAGTTGGAATTGAAGGCCAAGAGCTTAGAGATTACTCCCTCTGGTGGCAGTGTACCGCCTGTGCCTGTTGAAGCTAGGGTGTATATTCCCAAAGATGTGGTGAAGGAGTTTTTTAAAAATGACGACATAGGGCAGTGGTTCAAAGCCTATGAGGTAGCCATGTCTTCCCACCGGGTCCCTGAGAAGGATTGGGGAGCGGGGTTGTGGGGACGGTTCCTCAGTGAAGGGCGGGATACCTTGTTGGATTTGCCCTCTGAAGTCTATAATTCGTACAGCCACATGAAGGATGCCTTAATGACTAGATATGGTTTGACCCCTGAGCTTTATAGGCAAAGGTTCAGGAACTGTAGTAAGATTGAAAGCAGTACCTGGGTTGAATATGTGACCTTCTTTTGCAGAGCCTTGGATAGTTGGGTAAAGGGTAGCAAAGCGACTGATTTTCAGGCGCTCTTTGATTTGATTGCCTGGGAGCACTTGTCCGGTAATTGTTTTCCTGAGCTACGCCAGCACCTGATTGATAGTAAGCTGACTAACCCTAGGCAGCTTGCTGAGGAGGCGGACCGCTGGGTGAGTACCCGGGTCCACAAGGGTCACGTGGGAGACTCCGCCAAGGGTGGGCAGGGTCCCCAGCAGAAGAGTGGGGGGACAAGGGTAAACAGAAGGAGTTCCATAAAGGGCCCCAAAGTAGACCCCAAGGGAACCAAGGGAAAGGTTCCCAGCCTCCCCCTGAGAAGAAGCCAGTGGCCCTGACAGGCCCCCTGTTCACCAGGGACCACTGGTATGTTACAAGTGTGGCGCCCCTGGCCACAAGGCAAACGATCCTCGTTGCCCTTTGCATGGAAAACCAGCACCCACCAGTGCAGTCCCCCGGCAGTTGGCTAGTGTAGCCCTGGGGGAGGAGTTGGGTGCCCAAGGTGGGGGGATCCCACAGTGTTTTCCCTTGTCTCATTAGGAGACTCTGAGATGGTCCCTAGGACCCCGCTGCCTGAGAACACTAAGAAATACAGGCAGTGGGTGACCATCAATGGCCATAGGGTGGAGGCTCTGAGAGACACAGGAGCCAGTGTGACAGCTGTCAAGTGTCACCTGGTGTCTAAAGAGCAGGTTATCCCTGATGCATTCTATCCGGTTGTTGCCGCTGACAACACAGAGAGTCACTGCAAGGTGGCTCAGGTTCCCTTTGAGTGGGGGGTCTCGGGTACTCTTCAAGTAGCTGTGAGGCCAGCCATGCCTGTTGACTGTTTGTTAGGGAACGATTTGGAGAGCTCACCTTGGGCTAAGGTGGAGCGGAGTGCGCATTTAGAAATGTTGGGCTTGCCTGATTGGGCATGTGTGACCACCCGGTCAATGGCAGCTAAAGGTGTTCAAGAGGACCTGGAGCCTGAGAGGGAGGCCCAGGTGCCTGCCGGAGAGAGAGGAGGCAGGGGGCGCGGGAAACCGGCCCCCGAGGTTCCCACGGTCCAGGAGGAGGCAGACCCTGAGGGGGATGCCCTGGAGCCTACAGGGGAACAGGTAGCTGAACTGGGGGACCTACCTGAGCTGACCCATTGGCAGCAAGAAGGAGGACCCTCCAGGGAAGAGTTCTGCAAGGAGCAGAACACATGCCCTTCTCTCGTGGGTCTGAGGCAACAGGCCACAGACCAGGCAGCAGGTGATCAGTCTGGATCACATTGGGTTTACTGGGAGAATGGTCTCCTGTATTCAGAGCCTAAGGTTGCTGAGCCTGGGTCAGCCCGTGTGCTGGTGGTACCCCAGCGCTTCAGAGCCTTCCTACTGGGGTTGGCTCATGATGTACCATTAGCGGGACATCTGGGGCAGGACAAGACCTTTGACAGGCTTGTTACCCATTTCTATTGGCCCCAGATGCGCAGGAGTGCCGCCACTCACTGCAGGACATGCCAGACTTGCCAGGCAAGTGGAAAAAGTGGGAGGAAGCACAAGGCTCCTCTCCAGCCATTCCCTGTGGTCAGCACCCCCTTTGAACGGGTGGGTATTGACATTGTGGGGCCACTGGACCCCAAGACAGCCATGGGCAACAGGTTTATCCTGGTCTTGGTGGACCATGCCACCCGGTACCCTGAAGCCATCCCTCTGAGGACAGTGACGGCCCCGTGGTGGGACGGGCACTGATGGGAATTTTCTCACGTGTGGGATTCCCTCAAGAGGTGGTGTCTGACAGAGGTACCAACTTCGTGTCCAAGTACATGAAGTCCCTGTGGCAGGAGTGCGGTGTAACTTACAAGTTCACCACTCCTTACCACCCTCAAGGAAATGGTCTGGTTGAGAGATTCAACCGGACCCTCAAGGGCATGATTATGGGTCTGGAAGAACCCATGAGGCGTAAATGGGACGTCCTCTTACCATGCCTGTTGTTTGCATACCGGGAGGTGCCACAGAAGTCTCTAGGGTTCAGTCCCTTTGAGCTCCTCTATGGACACCCGGTGCGAGGACCTCTGAGTTTGGTCAAGGAAGGCTGGGAGCAATCTCCCAGGAAACCTCCCCAGGATGTATACAGTTACATGCTGGCCTTCAGGAACCAGACTAGGCGTTTCAGAGAGCTTGCTGAGGCAAATCTGGAAGCCAGCCAGGAGGAGATGAAGCGGTGGTACGACCAGAATGCCACTCTGGTAGAGCTTCAGCCTGGTCAGAAAGTGTGGGTCATGGCCCCTGTGGAGCCCTGTGCGCTCCAGGACAGGTGGACCGGCCCTTTTACGGTGGTGGAGCGCAAGAGTCCAGTTACCTATTTGGTGGACTTGCAGTCTCCCAGGAACCCCTTGCGGGTCCTGCATGTGAACCGCCTGAAGCCCCACTTGGAGAGGTCCCAAGTGGGCATGCTCTTAGCTACAGATGATGGAATGGAGGAGGAGACCGAGCCTCTTCCTGACCTCCTGTCAGCCCGAGAGCAAGATGGATCAGTGGAGGAGTAAACCTCTCTACCTCCCTGACACCTGAGCAGCAGGGTGACTGTCGCCAACTGTTGGGACAGTTCCCTGACCTGTTCTCCCTGGTTCCCAGTGTCACCCATTGGTGCGTCCATGATGTGGACACTGGGGACAGTCTTCCTGTGAAGCACAAGGCTTACAGGGTGACTGACAGGGTCAGAGCCTGCATCAAGGAGGAGGTCTCCAAGATGTTTGCGCTAGGGGTGATTGAGTCCTCTAACAGCCCTTGGGCCAGCCCCGTGGTCTTGGTTCCAAAAGCTGCCGCGCCTGGTGCCACACCAGAACTCCGGTTCTGTGTGGACTACAGGGGACTCAATTCCGTCACCAGGACTGACGCCCACCCCATCCCCAGAGCTGATGAGCTCATAGATCGGTTAGGGGCTGCGCGGTACCTCAGCACGTTTGACTTAACGTCTGGATACTGGCAGATCGCCTTGACTGATGGGGCAAAAGAGAGGTCAGCATTCTCCACACCAGATGGGCACTACCAGTTCCGGGTGATGCCCTTTGGGATGAAGAATGCCCCTGCCACCTTTCAGAGGTTGGTCAACCAGGTGTTGGTTGGACTGGAGGATTTCAGTGCCGCCTACCTGGATGACATCGCAGTGTTCAGTGCCCGTTGGGAAGAGCATCTGCGCCACCTCTGGGAAGTGTTGATGGCGCTGCGGAGGGCAGGCCTCACAATCAAGGCGAGTAAGTGCCAGATTGGGCAGGGTTCTGTGGTGTACTTGGGACACCAGGTTGGGAGCGGCCAGGTGGCGCCCCTCCAACCGAAAATTGATACCATTCTGGCTTGGGAGCCCCCAAGACCCAGACAGAGGTGAGAGCCTTCCTAGGACTCACCGGGTATTACCGGAGATTCGTCAAGGGGTATGGCAGCATTGTTGCCCCTTGACCGAGCTGACTTCCAAGAAGCAGCCCAGGAAAGTGATTTGGACTGACGCCTGTCAAAAAGCTTTTGACACCTTGAAGACTGCCATGTGCACGGCGCCTGTGCTCCAGGCACCCAACTTCTCCAATGAGTTCATTGTTCAGACCGACGCTTCAGAGCATGGTGTAGGGGCTGTTCTATCACAGATCAATGAGGAGGGCCTAGACCAACCTGTAGCCTTCATCAGTAGGAGGTTACTTCCCCGGGAACAGAGATGGAGTGCTATTGAGCGTGAGGCATTTGCTGTGGTCTGGGCACTGAAGAAGCTGAGACCATACCTGTTTGGGACTCACTTCCGGGTTCAGACAGACCACAGGCCCCTCAGATGGTTGATGCAGATGAGGGGTGAGAATCCAAAGCTGTTGAGGTGGTCCATTTCCCTACAGGGGATGGACTTTACGGTGGAACACCGCCCTGGTACAGAACACGCCAATGCTGATGGACTGTCCAGATTTTTCCGCCTTAGCGATGAGAACTCCCTAGGGGTAGGATAGTTCTCCCCACATTTCAGCTGGAGGGGACACGTGTTAGACCTGGCATCCTTGGCGTGGGTCTCCCTTCCATTTTTTCATAATGCCTCCACGGTTGCCGATATGTTTTTGCTGGACTAGATGCTCATGGGCACTTTGCCGCTGCTAATCAGTGCCAAAGTGCAAGTGCTCCCTATCGTTAATTGATACATGTATTAGTGACTCCATGATTGGATGATTGGTTTACTTGTCAGTCCCTAGTACAGTGCACTCAGTGTGCCCAGGGCTTGTAAATCCAATGCCGCTGGTGGGCTCGCAGCACTGGTTGTGCCACCCACAGAAGCGGCCTGTAAAATATGTCTCGGGCCTGCCATCGCAGAGCCTGTGTGCAGCCTCGGGCTGCCATGTCGACTTGGTGAGTACACCCACTTACCAGTCCCTAAACCTTCCCTTTACTGCATGTTGGTCACCCCTAAAGTAGGCCCTAGGGCAGGGTGCATTGTAAGTATAAGGTAGGACATGCCCTGGTGTGTGTGGCATGTCCTAATAGTGAATTACAGCCATTTTCGCTTTTCACTATTGCAAGGCTACCTGCTCCCCATAGGCCAGAATGGGCAGACTGACTATTACACCTTATAGTCAGAA